>AYEL01071925.1:0-40528 GCA_000484575.1 Olivierus martensii
TCTTCATGTAAATTGTTTTATACCAAAATCCAACATAGACGCGTCTCCTACAAAAAGAAAATCAATTGCGTAAGGAGTGGGCATTACAGAAAGAAATTCCAGGAACATCGAAAAGAAAGCGTGATGGAAAGGATTCAGAAGTCGAAGAAGCATTAAATCAATGGATTTGTATAGTTAGTGGGCGAGCGAGAATATTAGCGGCCCAGCATTGAAGACGGAGATCGTAAAAAAAATAATAATTAGGTACCTATTTTAATAAATCATTAAAATAGGTACCTATTATTATTTTTTACCTATTATTTATTTACCTACGAATTACATATTTTATTTTAGAATTTATTATTATTCGTTTAATTGGGACAGCCGCTTAATTGGGGACAAAATGGCTTGGCCCGATGTGTCCCAATTAAGCGGAATCCATTGTATATATAATACACTTACGAAGATCATATATGTACTGTACATATGTATGTCCACTAGATTTGAATACTTCCATATGATTAAATTGGTTGGTTGATTAAGCCGCCATATCGCACGAGGGATATACTGTATCTGGCGGAGGCCACTTATTAGAGCCCACGACAAGCTGGCCAACACCCATGACCAGCTCAACCGGATGATTGAAGGATGGGGTTCAACGTACCAGGCCCGGACACCTCCTGAAAAACTGGAGGTGTGATACCCTGATTTGAACCCGGATCCTCCAGGATGATAAACCACAGCTTTACCACGCGGCGATCCGACACCCATGACCAGGTCAACCGGATGATTGAAGGATGGGGTTCAACGTACCGGGCCCGGACACCTCCTGAAAAACTGGAGGTGTGACACCCTGATTTGAACCCGGATCCTCCAGGATGATAAACCACAGCTTTACCACGCGGCGATCCGGCCGACCCATATGACATAGAAAGCTGAAATTTAGAAATTAGATGGATCTGGTTCGGAAAAATTATGGCAATCCGAAATTCCAGCTCACAGGGATATAAAATAGGAAGTTGGATTTTAAGTGTTTATTATAGTCTTAAAATAGTGTTTTCTCGGTTATTTGAGTGTTTCATGCTGAGATAAATATACCTTTATATATTGCTAAAAATTTTATATTCGAAAGCAGGTCATAAAAGTGGCGGAATTTTATATTGGATTCTTTAGACGAAAATCAGTAAAACAAGTATTTTGGAGTTACAAAATAAAATACTTATGATATTTTTTTCGAATTTTAAAATAATAATTAATAAATTTATAATAATAAATTAATTTAAAATAGCAGATCCGATATGTCGGTCTGAAATTCAACAGGTATATTAATTTATTTCGACTTTTTTTTTGTTGTTGGCCGGATTGACTATCTGAAAGCACTAGGTCTTTCTAGCCAGAGTAGTTTGCATGAATTCTTTGAAAAGAATTTGATAGTCTGAGCCGTGCGTTGATTATCATTCTAAACAGTATGCCATTCTTTGATTTAGAAAATCTACAGCGAGATCTCAGTTTGCCCACTTAGTAATGAAGAGATTGAAAAATAGTATCATTTATTGAGAAAAAATTATAGCAATCATGTTTCCATAAATATTTGCATCAATTGAAGATATATAGATCATGTATCCCTATCGTAGGCAGTCTTGCATATCGGTATGATTAAAAAATAATACCTGATGAAAATTGGAAAGATGAGTCCTAATATTTCAAATATGTTTCTTGGAAAGTTTTAGAAATTTTTTTAGCTCATGTATCCCTATCGTAGACAGTCTTGCATATCGGTATGAATATAAAAAATAATACCTGATGAAAAATGGAAAGATGAGTCCTAATATTTCAAATATGTTTCTTGGAAAGTTTTAGAAATTTTTTTAAAAATTTAATGTTTATGTTAATTTCTTGACATCATCTGCATAACTAGTAGTAATGAAGTGGCGATGAAAAAATATCTCGTTAATATATAATATGAACGGCGAAATCTCATTCTTATCTCAATTATAAAACATGGAGGTATACCTCAGTGATCTATTGTTCATATATATGGAAGAAATAATTTCCAGCACCACTTTAATCTATTGGGTATGCAGATGATGTTGATTCTAATTTCTTGACATCCTCTGCATAACTAGTAGTAATGAAGTGGCAATGAAAAAATAACTCGTTAATATATAATATGAACAGCGAAATCTCATTCTTATCTCAATTACAAAACATGGAGGTACACCTCAGTGATCTATTGTTCATAAATATGGAAGAAATAATTTCCAGCACCACTTTAATCTATTGGGTATGCAGATGATGTTGATTAGTAATACATCATATGAAATAGTAGTTACTGTTTGCTATAATAGTATAACTATTAAGAGCAAACAGTTTTGATGAAGACATGGAAATAACAGATTATGCTAAATGTTCTTTAAATATATACCAATATTTTGAAAGTCATATTGCAATTTCAGCAACAGCAAGATTTAGGATTAATATTTGATTTTGATTCAAAATTACCGTTTAGACAATACATTGTTATTACCGTTTAGACAATACAATCGTTATGTTACATTAGATTATGCCGCCATATTTTTTTGTTTTTTGCATATTTTACTCCCCCCAGTTTAGACAATACCTTAATCATCTTATCAGAAAACTCAATAAAACAAGAAGGTTTACATGGCAATAATACAAAATTAACAATGCCGTTTCTCTTTTAGTTTAGTTATGTTACATTAGATTATGCCGCCATATTTTTTTGTTTTTTGCATATTTTACGCCCACCTTTCCAATCAAGGAGAGGCGGGGCCAGTTCCAACCACGGGCTGCACACACCCGTGGAGGGGGGTCGGATGGTGAAGGACGGGGATCACCGGGCCCCCAGCACCCTGAAAGAAACCGGGACTAGACCCGGGACGCGAACCCGGGTCCTCCAGCGTGACATACCAACGCGTTATCACTCGGCCATCCGGCCGCCTATGCCTCCATATTGCACGAGGGATATAATGTATCTGGCGGCGGCCAATTATATAGCCCATCACAGGCTAGCTAACATCCATGATGGGGTCAACCGGATGTTTGACAGATGGGGTTCAAAGGGCCGGGCCCGAATCCCTAACCCGGGTCCTCCAGCGTGACATGCCAACGCGTTATCACTCGGCCATCCGGCCGCCTATGCCGCCATATTGCACGAGGGTTATACTGTATCTGGCGGCGGCCAATTATATAGCCCATCACAGGCTAGCTAACACTCATGATGGGGTCAACCGGATGTTTGACAGATGGGGTTCAAAGGGCCGGGCCCGAATCCCTTCTAAAAAAGTAGAGGTGTGGGACCGGGATATGAACCTGGATCATCCACTGTGGAAAGCTACAGCTTTACCACGCGGTCATTCGGCCAACTCTTCATGCTTAGATTTAATAAAATGTAGTAATATCTAATATAACTGTGGAAAGCTACAGCTTTACCATGCGGTCATTCGGCCAACTCTTCATGCTTAGATTTAATAAAATGTAGTAATATCTAATATAGAAGAACTGTTCGATTTGTCTAGACTCTTACACTAATGTAAGGTGATTTAGTAAGGATGTACTCAGTTTATTCAGTGTTTTTGCCGTAACACGTCGATGTAATGTACGAAATCTATGCTGGTGTAGTAATTTCTAACAACAGACTACACTGGTGTAGCCTTTTCTGAGAACCACCTACATAGTCGGCGCAGATGTGGTGTAAACATGACATCCGACAGTCGGGATGATCGTATATAATAGTACGGCGAACCTGTTTAAGGTACCATAAAATATTAATTCAGCTGTGAAAAGCATTCCAAAAAGTTTTTGTTTAATATTTTTCGCATAATTGCGTCTAAACTACCAAGGTTTAAACAGTGTTAGGCAGCAATGTGTAAATGTGTGCAAATTTCTATATGAATGATTATAGTCAGCAATATAAAATTAAAAAAAACGCAATTTTTGGTTTTCAATACACTTTATATGAAAAAAATTCTACATCCAGATCTGTCCCTCTGTCACATGCTTATGAATAGCTTTCCATGTTTTTTACTGTTTCTAAATCCCCTGGATTGAATGAGTATTAAACCTTTCTAGAACTTAATGTTGCACTTAAAGCAAACGCCATAAAATTTGGTCACGCAGTTTCGTGATTTGAAAAAATGATAGATATTTCTCGATCGTATAATGTAGAGTGCTGTCGCAGTCTCATAAAAATTAGCATTAAAAAAATAAGAATAGAAAATTGCACAATGTGATAAAAAGAAATAGGTTGACTAAGAAAAGTCAGTCTATATAATATTTTTGTCTTCTGGATTAATAAATATACATTCATCTCATCAGGAATGTGTGCAATTAATGAATTAAGTACAGAAAAATGGGACCCTGTATTTAAGTCACTGCTCAAATTTAGTTTACTAAGAAAAGTCAGTCTATATAATATTTTTGTCTTCTGGATTAATCTCATCAGGAATGGGTGCAATTAATGAATTAAGTACAGAAAAATGGGACCCTGTATTTAAGTCACTGCTCAAATGAACATGATCAATTATTACTATGTAGATGACTTGTTTCAGAATGGACAGATAAATGCATTATGTATAGTTCATATCTTCTATATTGTGCATTTATCAAGTTTCAAATACATAAAATCAATAAACAGACGTACACAATTAATAAATTAGGCTACTTATGGAACTTACAGCACCAAAAAATAATTCTATATCTTTATAAAGAGCTTCCATTGTTAGTTCCAATCAATAAACAGACGTACACAATTAATAAATTAGGCTACTCATAAAACTTACAGCACCAAAAAATAATTCTATATCTTTATAAAGAGCTTCCATTGTTAGTTCCGGATTTTCTTCCATGGTATTTAAAAGGTGATCTAACATCATTATCTTCTCATTTTGATTTTCACTAAAATTAGAAACTTCATTCCTTTGTCTCAATTTTTCGTTAATGATCTATAATATAATAGATTTTAAACTAAAAATAAAAAATGAAAATATACTTAAAATACAATGCCGACCTCTTTCGTAATTTGTCTCAAAATTTCTTTGTTTCTTTTGAATTTTCTTCCTCTTTTTGTTAAGGAAAATATAGTATTAAACCCAAGTAAGTAGTTATATGCTCTTTCGGAGACTGACTGCAATATTCTATAAAATAAATACAATATTATAGTCTATACTCGATTTAATTAAACAATTAATAGGAAAATAATTAAGAAATGAGTGGACAAAAAGTCATGGACTATTGACTGAATTTACATGTTTTTCTTTTGGAGCCCCTTAGGATGAATACAGGGGATGTTGTAGCAACAGATTTCTAGCGAATCCAAGGAAGATGTGCAATGAAAAGTTTGAAAGGAAATTCAACAAAGCAGGATTTACAGATAAGATAATACGTGAAAAATTTAAAAAACTGGTTCCGTACATGATGACAAAAGATAACCTTAATGCTGAGAATCAAATCATCAATGAAAATCTATGCATGCCTATTCGTGCAGTAGCACACAGGTTCAATCACCAGTGCGCGAAGAGACATGCATGGATTTTCATTGATGATTTATCTCGTACCATTGATGTTATCCTCTGACATAAATGGTCCTCCACTTCTTTCATCATGTACAGAACCCATTCGTTTGAATTTGTTCACGTATCGTCTTATCTGCAGGCCCTACTTTTTGAGTTTCCTTTCAAAACTGGCCGCGTGATAAACTTGTGGCTTACCACTCTGGAGGATCCGGGTTCAAATGCGGGTCTCATACCACCAGTTTTTCAGGAGGCGTCCGGGCCCTGTCCATTAAACCTCAACCTTCAATCATCCGGTTGACTCCATTATGGATGTTGGCCAACCTGTGATGGGCTCTATAAGTGGCTGCTGCCAGATACAGTATATCCCTCATGAAATATGGATGGAAACTAACCAAATCGAAATCATTTCAAGCTTTTCATTGCACTTCGTGTTTGGATTTCCCAGATAACTGTTGCTACACGCTTCTCTATATTCATCTTAAGACTCTGCCAAAAAATAATCATAAAAATTAAAACATATCATTAAAATAACTCTTGATTTTATGTCCATCCTGTACAGCAGAATTCTTTAGATAAAAATGAAAGTTGTTTTAATACTTATATTTAAAATATTAAAAATTAAAATAATAGAAGTAATAATAATAATAGAAATTTTGATTTTTATGGAAAAATATATTTAAGATATAATTACCATCAAACTCATATAAACTATATTTTATATATGTTCTCTTCTATACTATGAGAATAAATAATACCAAACAAATGCAATTTTAAATACAAGAAATGTTAAATGAATATATTGCATGAGGGGAAAAACTTTTGAATACTCATGAAAGTAGAACTAAGTACAGTTTGCTTGTTGAGCACTAAAGTATGGATGTATTTTGAATACTTATCAGCAATTACACAAATAACATCTTGCAGGCCACACACCGATCAGATGAGTTTGACAACGTCATAATAGTTGGGTAAATATGGTAGCATATTTAAAACATGCAAGAAGAAGCATGCTGTCGTCTAGTTTATCGATAGTGAAAGCATGAAATCTGTTAAAATTTACTGACGAATGAAAGCTAATATAAGTCAATTATATATGCCTGTTATTTCGACAAGTTTATGAAAAATTCCTCAGGCAAGCTTCAAAGAACATGATGGTTATTTTCCTTCATTTTTATGATGTTGCGGTGAAGGGTGACAAAAAATGTACAAAGTGAATCCATAAATAATCGATATATACATAAACGCTTAGGGTTATAGGTTACGTTAAATAAGCCGACATATCTCATGAGGAATATACTGTATGTGGCCGCGGCCACTAACAGAACCCGTCACAGGCTGGCCAATACCAATGATGGGGTCAACAGGATGATTGAAGGATGAGGTTCAACAGACCGGGCCCATCATGAAAAACTTGAGGTGTGGGACCCGGATTTGAATCCGGATCCTCCAGGGTGGTAAGCTACAGCTTTACTACGCGGCTATCAGGCCGAGAAAAACGCTTAGCGACTATATGTATGTCCTTAAGAAATTGAGTACTTCCCTACTACCTGGATAACTGACATTTGGAAATCAATAGAACATTCATTGGACTGGTTCGGAAAAATATCACAACCGAAATTCTATTTCAAAGAAGTAGAAAGGGGGAAGCGAAATATCTAATGTTTATTTTATGGCTTAAAATTCATTATTTCTTGACTATTAGAAGTTTCGTGATGAGAAAAATATTCGTTCTGATATTTAAAAAATATATATATTCAAAAAGAGTTCACAAAAATCCCAGATTTCACGGATTTTTAATGCTAATCTTATTTAATCGAAAATGAATATATGAGAATACGGGTTTTTGGAGTTACAAAATAGAAATCTGATGATAGGTTTTTTTCCAAATTGGAAAGAATGGCTCCAATTTGGCCACCTGAAATTGAATTCGTATATTCATTTAATCCGATTTTTTATCTTGTCAGAAAGTTAATTTTTCGGGATTACAGACTAGGAATCTGATAATAGTTTTTCGAATCCGAAATGGTGGATTTAATATGGTGGCCCATAATTCAACGGATAATTTAATTTAATACGACATTTAGTGTTGCCGACAGAATTCGCTATTTGGAAATGGATCTGGCTCGAACCTGACTTAATCCTTAGAAAGTATTTGATGATCTGATCCTTGCTGTCGAATGCCAATATTTTGAGGTAAGCGCCCTATGGCTCGTTCTCAATTCGCCCACTTAGTAATGAACAAATTGAAAAAAGTGTCATTTATTGAGAAAACTATAGAGAAATCATGGTACCACAAATATTTGCGATGAGTGAAGAAATATGGTTCATCTATCCAGGTTGTACGCAGACTCATATACTAGTTTTGTGATAAAAGTGAAATATTCAGAAACCCATATATTGCATAAAGTTAATTATTAATAAAAATAACGCCTACTTAATATTTACTTACTCTGTTAATACTTTTTCATGAATTACCATGTTCTTTCTCAATGGAGAATTTTTGTCAACTCCCAAAATTGTATCTGAAACATTTTAAATAAAATTATATATTTTTCTTACAATAAGCACGATTATGATAAATATTATTTTTAATAATAAATTGACAATAATATGTTGATGACATTTATAGAAATGAATCTGAAATATTTAGTATTACGTAAACATAAGAAATATTTTTTAATTATTAAATTACTTAATTAAAATAGAAATCTAATATTTTCACTTTAAGTATTATAGAATAATCAATAATGAAAATTAATTTCCGGACATTTTGTTTTTTCAATTATTAACGGCCGGTTGCACTACTTTTGATTTAATCTGCAGAATAACTTTAACCCGTTGGAAAACCTACAGATTAAGTACACACTATTGTATGAGGCATAAGTTAGCTGTGGTTTGCTATCAGCCAGATAGCGTGAAGATAGTTACGATTTACTGTAGCAATCCGTCTGAACACGAAGACGTAATTAAGTTATTTACTGCTTTCAATATTTGCAGCTCAGCTTTTAGTTCATTATTTTTAAAAATATACATCAAATACTGTATACATACGTTTAAGCAGATACTAGCATAATAGCGAACACTTTGCAATAATAGCTGTAATATTGATCTGTAAATATAAGTCTGTATTTCTGGTTTACTATTATTCACTCTTGTGCGTCAATATATGTGGTTATAATACACACACATATGTATATGTAATATGATAATAACAATTCACTTTATAAATTTAAAATAATGGACTTTTGATTTATAAAGCGCATATTTCATTTACTTTTGACAGTAACCATGTTTATTTTCTTTAAACGTAACGCTCACATGAAAGATATCATGGTGAAAAGCAAATAATCTATCTTTTTCAAAAATATTCGTCCTGAATTGAGATAAATATAATCCAAATAATCTAAATGAAAATTATTTTCAGTTTCGGATTCGGAAGTGCTGCATTCCGTCATAGTATTCTTCTTCTTCATCTATTATGGAAGTTATAGTTCCGTCATAGTATTTTCCTTGATAATCTATAGGAAAAATTTTATCCCGCCCAAAATCGGATGGTGAATTTAGTCAGCAGTTTATCCTAGAGCAGTGTTTCCCAAAGTGTGGTACGCGTACCCACAGGGGTACGGGAAGAGTTTGGTGGGGGTACGCGTTGCACCGGAATTTGTAGGGATATGCAATGCACCGTGCTTAACATCTTCTATATCGTCTTCATATAACTGGCGAAAACGCTTATGACTTATAGAAGCAGCCATAGCGAACTCCGAAAACAAAAGTATAACAGATAGTAAAACAGGAAGCAAATAATCAAGCTTTTCCTGAAGTAATGCAATATCTGAAGATTTTGAATAATTTTTCTGGTATATATGGAAACAAAGGAAAAAAATCTAAATTACTTGTAGCGTATTTAATCTATTTAGAATTATAAACTCTTTTTTTAGAAGATAAATTTTTTTAAATTTTAAAGTACTGGTTTTTTTTTAATTCACATTAAAAGCGATATAAAATCAAAGTTTTTTAATGTCCTAATGAACGTGTTCTGTTTTTAGAGTAAATCGATGTTTATTTATTTTAACTCGTGTAAAAAATTTTGCATTTTTTTATTTTTTACAAATAAGGAACAAGAATCGTCTTTAACCGATGAATCTATCTCCAGGAAAAAATGAGAAATAAAAATATTATATGTTTAGATTAACATCAAATTATTAGGTGACAAACACGTGTGAAGATTTAAATTTTAGGTTGACAAAGACGTGACTAGATAATAAATATATTTTTATATACAGTATACAACTTTTGGCTTCTGTAAAATAATCATCACCAACAGATTTAAAAAGATGCCTGTTCTGAGAAATTTAAGCATTAATGAATAATTTTTAAAGAATTATTTTTTGAATTTATTTTTAATCATAATTCAACATACAAAATTAAAATAAAATTTTCCAGATAAAGCATGCGTGCTATATACTAGATTATGAAAATTAGTTAAATAAAATATATCTCATATAGTCCAGCCATGAAATATAGCAGACCTGGCCATTATTTAAATATATTTTTATTTAGATATTTTTCAAATAATTTTTATCTTATTTTATTAGCAATTATTTTCAAATAATTTTTTCTTATTATTTGTTGTGCTGTACATAATTCGAAATAATAAATAATCAATTTATATGTTAACTTATTTGATACTTCAAATGATTATTTTTTATCTTATTTATTATTTGATTATTTACACAAATAAAATAAATGCAATCTAAAGTACTGTAATAAATGATAATGTACAATTGTACAAGATATTTGTATAATTATGCATCATCATTCTACAACTGTACAATTAATTATTGATACTATACTACAGTATACAGTATATAGTATTACTATACGTCGTGCGTCGTCGACATGATACAACTCGTACACAATAATAATTTAATCTTTTCAGCATGTATTTTATAAACTACTCTACTGTATACAGTTGTACAAAATACAATATCTATACGTTTGTGAATGTAAGTGATGATGCATATATATCCAATAATGGTATGTAGTTGTGCAGCAACGTAGTTTATTTTATATTTGTATAGCTTTACAATTGTACAAACTATGTACAAACTTTATATGTAATTTGTATACATATTATACTTGTATATTTGTTTTATTTTTATAATGCAATTAGTTTTAAATTTAGTTGAACATTTGTACAACAATGGTCCTTTTATATTTTTTATGTTGTATAATATATGCACAATTGTATGTATATACGATAGGTGTAGATTTATAAAGTTATAGATAATATTGTAAACTAACTATAATTGTACTGTTTGTAAGATCTAGTTATACATAATTGTATGTATATACAATAGGTGTAGATTTGTAGAGTTATAGATAATATTGTAAACTAACTATAATTGTACTGTTTGTAAGATCTAGTTATACATGTATGCATGAACAAAATGTGCACAATTGGTGTAGATTTTATTATACTGTACAAATCAATTTAATAAACTATGCTCAATAGTGTACAATTGTTTATTTGGCAATCAATATTCAATTATTTGAAAAATTATTTATTTCAAATAAAATTTGTCTAGGTCTGAAATATAGCGTACAAAATTAGCAAATTATAAAATATGGATTTTAAAAGTTCTTTACCATATTACTGTAACATAGGAATACCAAATTCATGGCTTCACTGCTGTTTAAACGTTTTTTACAATCATACATTTTATATAATATTATCTATTTTCTATATTTATAAAATGAATCTAAACCTTTATCAAATTTTATTTTCTTGTAAAAAAAAACTATTATATATAAAGTATAAACAGTTGGAAGTGCGATCAACTCGAATGCTTAGTTTTACCATCCTCTCAAGTTCGTTTTATTATCAAGTGGTCTTTTCCATATTTATAAGAATTGAGTTTGATGCGCTCGATTAAAATATTATGGTAATGCTTTTTAATCTTTTCAAAATTCAAGAATATTATTTTATTAAATTTTTCTTTTAATTCTATGTCACTTTCAGTCTCAGATTCTAAGATACGATCCTTTTTTTTTTGTCTTTTCTCATCTGAACGTACATTAGATTTACCTAATTCGTGATTGAGTTGGTCGGCAAATGATGATGATCCCTTAAATTTTTTGAGGAACCTTCTTCTGAGACTTTTATAATATATCTTCTATTAATAATAATAAATTTTTACCAACTACAAAAAAATAATATGAAAACTGAGATGCAATATATAAGTGTTTTTAAAAATTCGAAGTATTGATATTTAATGCTCTTTTTTCTTTAATTTATCAATGCATCACAAATATAGTTAGGATACTTGTTAAAGAATCTAATAATATATTATTAAATTTCCTTCGCAAATATTTTTGAGCTCATTTTATTATTTATTTATTTATATATTGAAATTGATAGTGGACCGTATTCATAGGCAGCGCTGATATTCAGCGAATATGCACCAGTATGGCCGTACCAGTTTGTAAAAGTATTTAGATATCTCAATACCGGTTTTTAAATGGGTATAATAATAGCTACGTGGCTGGATTCTGGTTTTCACGGAATTGCCAAATGTGATACCATTCGATAGATCTCATCAAACTGATCAAAAATTAGCGAAAGCGGCACCGATTAGAAGATATTTCGAAAAATTACCTCAGAATTGGTAAACGAACCATGTACCGCTGCCATATTGAACGATAAGTAAAACGTCACGTGAGTAAACGAACCATGTACCGCTGCCATATTGAACGAGAAGTAAAACGTCGTGACCATCATCGTAATGCAAAAACCCTGCTATTGTTTTACACCTTCTTTTAAACGCTAAAAATATGCCGGGAATTGTTCTTACGATTATGTGGGTTATGATTAAAATATGCCGGGAATTGTTCTTACGATTATGTGGGTTATGATTTTAACTGAAATCCACAAGTTACTTATGCAATTTATACATTATATATACATTAATATGTAATATATATTTGCATCAAGATGTATAATTACATCATCTTGAAAGTGTTTCTTGCCAAGGAGTTTGAATACATTCTTGCGCGGGTCTTCAAGATGTATTACAGTAAGCTCCCGTATAACGTGCTCTCCTATAACACGAATTCATATAACGAAATCTCTTTTCTATAACACGAATTCGTATAATTTTACATCTTGAAAATTGTCACGCAAGACATTGTCCTTTCAAAATGGCGTCGCGCACAGTATCCGATACTGGGCAAGACATTGTCCCTTTCAAGATGGCATCGCGCACAGGTATCGATATGATACGTCGTTGTGATAAGTACTTTTTCATATAGCTACTTATCGGTTCCGTTTTCAATTGAACAAAGCCAAATTTTTGCATTGGACAAAGTTTATTGCTTATTATTACCACGTACACTTTAAAAATTTTATACCTAAAATACGATTTCGATTCAGAATCTATTTTTATGAGTATTAGAAAGCTTTTTTATCAACAGATGACGCTACTACCCAATTACCAGTAAAGTCACTCTATGCTCCTATAGAGAAGTATGGACATTACCTCGAATGCCGCCATGTTTGAGACATCTAGTTAAGTACTTTATTGAACAGATTAAGATGGTGCCATTGATTAATGGATGGTACTGAGTGCCTAAATCAAATTGTGATGGTTGATATAATGAATGCGAAAGTCGATCTTAAAAATTGTTTTAGTACTAAAATATTAATTTAAAAAATTAAATTCAGGAGGCTCTAAGAAATTTTGTTACATTTTTTAAAAACAAAATCCGTAATTTCTATTGAAAAGCAAGTTTTTGAAAATCATTTTAAGCAAAGCAATTGAAATACTAATAAATTGTTAAGAAAATGAAATTTTTAAATTAAAAAACATACGAAGTGACTACATAAACAGTAATGAACTGAATTATTATTATTTTGATTTCTTGCAATGCAGCAAGATAAATCTGCAGATTAAAACCTGTTTTAATCAGCAGAATAAGACTCGTGCAACCGGCCCTAAAGATGCCAAATTTAAACGTAGTCTGTATCATAAAATGATCTTCATTGCCTTTAGATTTGATAAAGGGGGTCCAATATTGCAATATTTATTGGAAAATGAATAATCATTATGGATTTACGTTCTCTTTCGTCTTTTCCTCCACGGACATCCCTATACATTGCATCGTTCGATGAATTTTTAGATATCGATGAAATTTTGTTAGTTTAGGTTTGGTAAGTTTGATTAAACCGCCATATCCTCCTGAGATATTCACTATATGGCGGTGTCCAATTATAGAGCCCATCACAGGCTGGCTAACTCCCATGATGGGTCAACAGGATGGTTGAAGGAGGAGTTAAACGCCCGGGCCCGGACTCTTCCTGAAAAACTGGAGATGAGTGATGCGGATTTGAACCCGGATCATCCAGGTGGTAAGCCACAGCTTTACCACACGGCCATCGGGCCGATAAATTGGTTTTATTGGAATATAAATATTGATTTGATTACTTGAGATCCCCTGAAAACTTCAGTACAATCGGAATAAAATAAAGGGGGGATGCAGGATCCGTTATCTATAAATTCCTGTATATATCGCATATTATCGCTTGTTTAATCGCTTTTGATCAAACTCGAAATAAAAAAATTTAGAAAAGAAAAATTTTCTTTTTGAGAAATCTCTCTATAGCTCACATTAGTGAAGGCAAATATTCTGACGGAACGAATATTCTCACCTAATATTAACTAAAATAAATAGTTCTGTGACAGGAATTGGCGGCAATGCAAAGTACTTCAGCTAATTTTATATACAATAATCTAGAGTTTAAACAAAATTTTTTATACTTCTCGAAATGTATCGGACTTATAAAATAATTTCCTTTAAATAACATAAAATAAAACCATACCGTATGAAATATCAAAAGCACATTTCTTCACCATTGACAGAAAACGAAACTCTTTTCCATTATGTTCTTTCATCTTCTGAAGTAATTCCCGAGCATTTTCTTCGATGGCTGGCATATATATGTGCAAAAGATTACCATGAAAGCATGGAAGAAATAACTTCTTATGCTTCTTGTAAGTATCAGGATTTCTGAAACAATCGCCAAATTCTACTTTTAATCTCTTTCGAATTAGATGAATATGCAATTTTTTCTATTTTGTAAAAGTTTTTTAAAATTAAATAATAATTTCTAAATTATTGGTAAGACAAGGTTGGTTAAGCCTCCATATCTCACGAAGAGTATATTATATCTGGCGGTGACCACTCATAGAGCGATCACAGCTGGCCAACATTCATGATGGATCAACCGGATGGCTGAAGGATGGGATTCAACGGTCCAGGCTGTGCCCGGACTCTTCCAGGTAAACTGGTTATGTTGGATCTGGATTTGAACCCGGTCCTCCAGGTTGGTAAGCCACAACTTTACCACGTGGCCATCTGGCCTCTAAATTATTGTCACACGTTGACGTAAATCTGATATACATAAATATTATAATGTTTCAAAGTTGCATAATAAATGAAGATAAATTATCCGTATTTTAGCATTATAAAAAAAACTGTATAGTATTTACATTATGTGGTTGAATTTCTAAATTAATTACGATTAAGATGATCATGTAAATTGGTATAATCCCATCAAAAACATTTCATGTAAAAATTGTAGTCAAGTCTCGTGCCTCTTTATCCGTAAAAAGTTGTGAGATATCATGAGACGCCCTTATTTACTCTGACACTTTTATTCACAAATCAATCCAAGTCATTGTATCTTTAGTTCCTTTATCCGTAAAAAGTTGAGAGATATCACGAGAGCCAAGTCTAGCGCGTGACACTTTTATTCATAAATCACTCCAAGTTATTGTATCTTTAGTTAAAGAACATTTTGTGACTCGGCAATTACGCAGCATAAGGAAGTTACAAGTA
Source organism: Olivierus martensii (assembly GCA_000484575.1). Taxonomy (NCBI): domain Eukaryota; kingdom Metazoa; phylum Arthropoda; class Arachnida; order Scorpiones; family Buthidae; genus Olivierus; species Olivierus martensii. The sequence continues at coordinate 15,411 of AYEL01071925.1, forward strand.
ACAGCCTTACAACTTTACAATGTTATGTAAAGTATTAAATATACTTTATAAATACATACATGTTTAGTTCCTGTATAAATACTGTATTATCTTATGCAATAGTTTACTAATAAATGTGAATATTAAATGTAAGCAATAGCCGTCATATTCTCGTGCTGCGTAATTGCCAAGTCACAAAATGTTCTTTAACTAAAGATACAATGACTTGGAGTGATTTGTGAATAAAAGTATCAGAGTAAATAAGGGCGCTAGACTTGGCTCTCATGATATCTCACAACTTTTTACGGATAAAGAGGCACGAAACTTGGCTACATTTTTTTACATGAAATGTTTTTGATGGGATTTCCCTTCTTTCTGTAAGTGGTCCGTCTTTTCTTGACTTCGGGTTCATTTTGGACATCAGCCACTGGTTTTCGCATAGCACATTCTCTATCTCTGTTGGTCCTTCTCGGTGGCTTCGAATGAATTATTTTGGACAATATTTTTATAACGTTGACATCCAGTGTTAGAGTTTACATATAGCATTTGAAATAAATTATATCGATAAATTAAAAAGAGGGGGCCCCAACTTTTGCGGGGGCCTCGCAGTTTTCAGCTACGCCACTGTTCCCAAACCAGACTGTTAATTTTCTCATATTGCTGTGGCCAGTTTCGCTTCTTCTTTTTATTTCCATTTTCACACCATTCTCTTTGATGTTGTTCCTTGTTTTTTAAATTTTTTTGTATCTGCTTTTTACCACAATTGAATTTTTGGGCTAAATCACGTTGTGACAAACCAGTCTCACTAGCACGGATGACTTCCATCCACTCTTTCAAATTTAAAATTGTATTTTTGCATTTACTACCCATTCTGACTTTCAAGAGATGACAGCTTCGTGCAGTAGAACAAAACAAATTTAAAACCAAAACCAAATCATTCCCATGCTTCTTTCTACCGACTTTCCCTTTCTCGTTTGGACTCATCCACTTCAGCTGTGTCAGAGCGGCTCGAGTTGGTTCAAAAATTTAAAAAGCAAAATATCCTTCGGAACTGGTCGTTTTTAACAGGATTTTTTTAAAAATATGATTTTGTTGCCAGTTGTGGTCGCATTAAGAGAGGGTCATTTTAAAGAGGTCAAAAAACATGTTTTATATATATGAAACAGGATGTTCCATCTAAAATGTGGTCGTTAGTTCAGAGGGTCATGTTACAAAGGTGGTCGTTTTAGCAGGTTTCACTGTATATCATATCCCTCTTAGACATGGTGAGAGAGCTTACTGGCTGGCACTATGTCTGTATCTGTTTTACAGCCAAACCAATATGTTCATAGTATTAGGGATAAACCAAGTGATTCCAAGGCAGGACAACATTCATGCCAAATGTGCCAAGAGGAGAAGGTGAAAGGGGCAATGTGATGGAACTCTGAATAGAGGTTATCCAGAGTTCCATCATCATTACCTGACCCAAGTCTTTCTGAGCTTACCCTGACAATGCAGTCATCTGAGTCATGGGTGGATTCCATACAGCTTCAATGCACCCAGATCTCTTAGGTGCATTGAAGGTGAATGGAATCCATCCATGACTCAAATGACTGCATTGTTGGGTAAACTCAAAAAGATCTGGGATGTGTAATTCATACACTGACTCAAGTGTAGAAATTCCTATTGTGTGGGAGAGATGGGCAGCACCCCTATACTCCATGAGGGATGCTCAACTATCCAATCTCTGCAGATTCAGGATTAAGAATTAATCCACTGTATGCTCTGCATGAAGTACAAATTCTCTAAAACGGTTCCAAATTTCAAAGTGGCATACTATGTTAAAGGGATGAATAACCAAAGGATAAAAGCGTAATGGTGCCAATCTGAGAATTGGTCAGCCTCAGACTGATGGGGATTTTGTCCTCTTTTTGACCATGGTGAGAGGCATAGTCTTCCCTGAGGGAAATGAACAAACTCTATGGAGTCACCCCAAGCAACATTCAGCTTTGGTAAGGGATCCAAGTCTGGTCAATCTATAGCATTGATAATGGTGTCTCAGTCAATTTGTGGTAGTTCTCTTTTGGACTGCACTTAGACTGCATCAGGACATAATGTAGAGATCTCTTCCCTTTTCTGATTGGCTGCAATCATATGATAATGGGGAAAATATACACTTTGAGTGTTCTTCCCCATCACTAGGAACAAAAATTATCTGAGACCTAAGTACTGTTGAACAATGATTATAAGCAAAGAACTTGCACATAGTTGTAGTTAGTCTGCTTTTATCACAGTCGTGCTGATCTATCAGAGACTCCTTCCAAAGCAGGAGAATTCATTACCATTAAATCTTACTTTTGAGTGGATTATATCTTTCCTGATCCTTCAGGACCAGCTGTTTGCAGTGATTTATGCCACTTATTTTGGCTATTACTGGTTGCTACAGCAACCCTGCACAACAGAGGCTGAGAGAGGAGAAGTTTTGACCTGATGAGTTGACTGGATCAGCCTGGCCTCTTGTTTCATAGACCTAGAGGTAGTGGACTTAGTCCCCTTTGAGCTTTTGCTACCGATTAATGCTGAGTTCCAACCTACAATAGGATCCAGCATTAGTATGGTGGAGCAGAGCCTTGTAACTCTCCAGGATGATGTCTTACTTTATAAGCTACATATAAATGGATCCTAATTTATAAGCCATATATAAATGGATGGTATGTTTTACTTTATTATATCACATATAAATGGATTCTGAGCTAGTGTTGCCAACTCTGATTTAAATATTAATATTTTAACAAGATTTAGTAAAAAATGCAAATTGATGTCTTTAAAAAATTTTTCAAGTATTTATTTATTCAGTGCTTCTTAAATAAATATTTTTGTTTTTAGTAAATTAGTTACACATTGATGTATACTACTGTATGTAAGTATTGCCAGATATTTCATAATTGGTTAAAACCAATGCATATAATAGAAATATTTTTGTATGTCATTAAAACTTGAAAATAAAGGAAATTGTCTATTTAAATCTTAAAAATTTAACTTTGATTTTGTTCTTATTTTTCTGAATAAGCTCAGTACTAGATAATTTAGATATAAATCAATAAACATCTTATAAATCTAGTCAAAGACAATCTTAAAGCTAAATATCAAATTGATTGAATCATTCCATTGGGAAATGTCCCAACAAATAATGATGATCAAATTAAAATAATAGATATCATGTTTTAGAAGTTAGAAATTTGTCAGAATCATTACGATGTAACAATGTAATCAAAGATAAGCAAGCCTACAAAAAATGCCTGATTATTAATTTTTACATTATACATTGCCTAAATCCAAGATTGATGTAATAGATATCATGCTTGATTTACTAACCACAGTTAATCTAATATTTGGCCAAGTTTGAGAGGATATACAAAAAAATTTATTGTGTGTATCACAAATTAAACCTACTTTTGCCAAAGTAACTAAATTAAATAGAAATATAAATACCAAATTAGTTGAAAAAGTTAGATAAAATAAAAAATATTCATAACTTATGCTGTACTATGACATAACAACAACAACAAAATAAAGCACTTTTAGAACTGTAAAAATAAAAATTAAATTGGAATGTTTTGGATCTGTTCAAGAACCATCTGATAACTCATCAATTAACGTTGCCTTAACTGATAAGTTAATATTCGTTGATAAATATATATATTATTGATAAATAAATAGCAATCAAGCTGCTTTCAGGACTCTCTTCAAACATACCTTCATTCATTAAAACCATTATAGAAAAAATTCTGAGATCAATACTATTTTTAAATAAAGAAGACCAAATAGTTATAACAATTTTTTTCTTAAAAGTATTCTGGATCATAATATCAGCACAGAACAATCAAAATAGCTCTTTACCAATGCTTGAAATCAAGCTCCCCCATTAATGAATTTAAATACAAAGTCAAATAAATATCACTGGTTTCAAAATTATTTTTAAAAAATTTAACAACATATTTAATCTTTACAATGGTTAATCTCTCAATCTAAGATGTCATTTGGCAAGTTGTTCAGTTAGTACTGTTGTGGCAAAGTAATGTTGGAAAGACACTCAATATGCCAACCTAAGTCCACCATATTTTTACATACAACAACTGTAATCTGATCTTGTATTACATGTTTCTGATACATTAAATAACTAGTCTATTTTTTGTAGATTATTCAATACTTTTATATAAATAGAAAGAAATACAAATATTGTTTTGCAAAATTTAAGTGCTGAACACAACTTTTTGAAATTTTATTATAAAATTACCATATGTATATTTGTTAAGACAGAAAGTTCAATACTTTGAAGAACAAAACAATTAAATAATTCAAACATAAAACATATTATTAAAATTCGAATATATTTGTACTCATTACTGTTGATCAGGGGCATTAATCAATTAATGGGACCCTTGTCCTTGCTTCTCCTTGCTTAACTGTTCAATATCATGTGTGTATTTAGTCACTTTCAGCTTTACACGGGCTTCTGAAAGCACAGAGGTTAGGCAACTTCTCGGTGGACTTAAAACAGTTTTTATGTGTGAGAAAATTTCTTCACATGTATAAGTTGACCCAAATGCCAAAAGCAACTTTCTTTAAAAAATTGAATGCTTCAGGCAGGGATGATCCAGCAGTTGAGAATACAGCTGATATTTCCAAGCAGTTTTCTTCAAGAGTTTTTTCAGAAGAATTATATGCTTCTATTTAATTAAAAATTCAATTTTTTTATGAGATCATATATTAATGGCATACTGAGTGAATATTTCAATTCACTCAACATGCCATTGAAAATCGTTCCATGTGCCAAACTTGATACGAATGCCTTAGGTTGTCAATCCCTAATCCAAGAAATCCCAGCATCTATATCATTCCGTTCTATAATATAATCTCAACAAAAATGAAAACTATATCAGCTTCACAAGAAGAAATTTAGCCCAAAGACTATAAAAACATAAAGACAATATAATGGTTCAACAGCGACTGCATTATAAATAAGAGCCTTATGCTATGTTTCCATGGCACAGTTGATTGTGATTAAATGTTTGATTGAGATTATGTTTATACGTGTAAACGCAAACCTGATTTACTGATCATGATTAAACTGCAAACAACATGATTAACTTAACCAAGTTTCCAGAAATTGTTTAACTGCCTTCCTACTTGGTTATTGGCATCACAAGCTCTCTCTGCGGTCCACTACATCAGGAAGAAAACAAGTTTAAAATGGCGGATCACTCTGCTATGTCAACTAATTGTAAAAGATGTAATAATAATTGGTCGAATAAGGAAATTATATCGCTTTGCGATGTTTGGAAAGAATACTTAAATAATCTTTGATCACAAAAATGTAATTCTACTGCCTATGAAAAGATAGATAAAACTCTCTTTAAAAGAATTAAAATAAGAGAAGAGTATTTCAATATTTCCTCCTGTAAATGATCATTTAGTGGATTTAATAGTAAATATTCAAACAAACACTCCGTTTTGCTTCTTAATAATAATGATATATTGAATCAATCTTGATGAAGACATTCAAATCGTCCGTTATCAACGAAAGATCCTTCCAGAAACATAATCAGTGGCAGTTCGTCATAACCTGTTTAATTATCAGCACATATAAACACCACTTTTATCATGGAGAAAGATAATTGTGATCAACTTTAACGTCAGTTAAGTTAACTGTGATTAACTGTCCCATGGAAACGTAGCATTAGAACACAATAATTAGCATCTATTATTATGAAGCCAAAGCTCTGTAAATTCAGTATCAGGCAAAAACAGAAATTATTGACAATATGTAGATACTGAAATACTCCAGATTTTTCTTGTTTATTTTCTTTATCTTTTGAGTCTAATAACTGAAGGTGATCTTTGAGTAGATCAAAAACATTTCCATTTAATTTTTTTTCTGCTAAAAGTTCTTCATTTTTGTGATTGTTGATGTGAGATAAAACTTTAAAACATTAATTATCTTGTTCTAGTGCAATTTTGATTTCTCCAAAGGAACTATCAAAATAACCTAATAATATTTATTCTAGTGAATTAGGTCTTGAAGTGAAAAGCATAAAAAACACTAAATCAAATCAAATATATATATATATAGGTTCCTACAAAAGAACAAGCATATATACTCATTAAAGCTATTCAGTCTGAAAAAGACAGTTTTAATACAGTCAAAATAAGAAAATCTTTTGCCAAGGTTTATAAGCTAATTGCACTTAATGCTCCTGAAAATCAGATCAGATTTTCAGGAGCATTAAGCATTATATCTTCATTCCTTGAGTATATTTATGAACAAAACAAAGTGATACATAAAATAATTGATGAAAAAGAGTTTAAAGAAATAATTAAAATAACTATGATTAGAAGAAAATAATTTTTTCATCTACAATATGGCAGTATTTCTGTTCCTTTCTAGGTACATTTTCAACTATTCTGTTCAATGGATAATATTCAATCAATTGGTTCTCATTAAAGGTAAATAAAGGACTACCTCATTATTGTGATGATTATGATCCAGACCATCACTGTAAAGTGAATTTTCCTATAAAGCAAATCACAGCCTTTTTTCATTTGCTAATGAATATAAAAGCCTAAAAACATATTTACATTATTATTCATTAAGTGCACAATAACATTACACCTAAACAACTCTGTCAGATGATGTGTTTTAAAGCATTCACATAGCACCTTGGTGAATCCAGGTTTGATTCTAGATCTTATTATACCTTCAGTTTTTAGGATGGTTCTAGGCCCAGCTGTCTAAATGTTAATTTATATTTTATATTACTTTGCAGATAATTTTCATTTTGAGATATAAAATAAAAACATGGAATATAATTGAGAAGGGCTGAAAAGCAAAGTGCCATAATGTGAAGTATGTCTGTAATTTCATATAAATTCACAGATCTTTCTAATGCTATGGTTATTATCATAATGACATAATGGAAAGGATTGTAAATTACACTGTGCTATGAATATTGCAGTGGGAAACATTTGCTATTTAATTGTTCTAACAAACAAAGTAAACTTAAGAGTATAAACTGTGCCAGAGAGAATTCTAAGGAAGATATGAATCTACAAGATGGTCACTCAACATTCAGTTCAAAATGTAAAATTCTTCAAAGAATTAAATCTGAAATAATTATGACAACAAACTATACTATTAATGTGTGAATTGTCAAATGAGTATGTGTGTGTGTATATATATATATATATATATATAATTATCTCTTTTTGACTTAATACATAGAAGAACTAATTTAAGCGGTGTTCTATTTAAGCATAATATATCAACTTTAAATATATAAATATAAAATATTATAATACTATCACCAATATATCAATTTAAAAAGTAAATGTTGTTGTGATAGTAAGGTAAATGATGTTTCATGGTAGCAGTCATACCACAAAAACTTTTATAGTGATAGAGCTGGTGCCAGAGCTAAAGCGTCTGTTTTAAAACAATGACTCCAGAGCCGGAACTGAAGCCACAGCTGGAATATACTGTGGCTCTGGAGTCGGTGCTGGAGCCTAACCTATATCTAGCCAGCTCCCCAGCCCCGGTCAGAACAGCGCTTATGATGGGAGTCTGTTGTAACATTTCATTCATTCTCGGCATTTGAATATATTCATAATTCATCTTCTATTCTTGCCATATATTTTGCATTTCAATTTAAATTAATATGCAAAGTTTTACTGAAAAACGCTCTAATGGTAATCCTAACTCAACAAGCTGGGAGAGAATTGCAGATTAAAAAAAATGTTAAAGGAGGAAATGCAGTTAAAAACTTCTATTCAGCATAAACAAACTCTACTCCACTGATCACTGACTGACCAAGCAGTTTGACTTCCTGACAAAAGCACGTTTGAAGGGTGGAGCTACTGGTTGGTGTTATTGTGCTATATCAAATAGTAACGCTTATAAGAAAATAATTAAAATGGAAGTAACAAAGGTTACACTGCTGTACCAAATAAAAAACACTAATCATAATAAATCAGAAGGATAACACCATAAAACATTTTATTCTCATTTGTTCGTTCTGCTCAATTTTAAAGTTTGCATAAAAGCTAAAAATGAAATAAGCATTTATTCAAAGTAATTGGGATAGTAAAGGAAGTACATAATCCCATAAGCCCTTCACTAACATTCATTCTGAAATAAATTATAGATATGTCATTGGAGATGAACATTCATTATTTGTTCTCACTTCCATAATTATTACTTCTGGATCTCAATTAAAATATTTGAGCAAAATTCTATGCTTCTTTACTGCTCACTAATGGAGCACAGCTCATTTTTCTTTCTAGGGCAGATATGAAATACTCATACTGTCATACAATATTGTATCGTTGCATAAGTGAATTTGTATACGATTTGCATTTGTATATGAACTCTCGTGTTTTCATTGGTGCAATGACAACAGACACACGAAATACATGAAAAATTTTATCAACCGTTGGCTGCTTTTTAAATTAGCGAATTTTATTTCAACTGAATTTTCGAATAATATAACATTCTGTTCCAATGTGTAACCTGATGATGACTATAAGTCGAAAACATTAGTTACAAATTAATAAAATAATCTACACTGCAAAAAGTGCTTGATGTATAGTGTTTTTATTTGAATTTAGAATTTTTTTGAACATTTCATCTTGTTCCCAGTGTTTGTCTTTCTTTTAATTATTGTAGTGGTCTCATTCATTTTAAAGAAAGTAAGCTTTTAAAAACTATAAGTCCGTTATAGCACAAATTCACAGTGGAAAAACTTTTTAGAAAACCAGAGTAGCACTTTCCTGGAAAGCGCTTCTCTGGTTTTCTAAAAAGTTTTTCCACTGTGAATTTGTGCTATAACGGACTTATAGTTTTTATGATAACAAGTAGAAGTATAGTTGTATAGATTCGTTTAGTAAGCTTTTAAATAATGTATATAATCTTCCACTTAGAGAATGACTGTATATGTAAAAAGATAAGCTCTAATTCAAAGTGGAAAAATGATAATTTATTAAAGTTTACTGGAGAAATATTTCGACTTCATAAAGTCATCTTCAGCTTTTCCACTTTTAAAGTGCAAATATTTCAAATTTTTAAAGTAAAACAAGAAACTTGTGTAATTTTTATAGTCTTCTTTCAAACATGAATAAAAAATTACTGGGTGAAGAAAACTGAAAACAGAAAGTAGACAAAGAAATAGAGGAACAAAAGTTAAGAGGATGAATTGACAAATTTTTTAGAAAAATTGATGGCATCCCTCTACCTGCAACCTGTCATGATTCTGGCTCTCAAATAAAAGACTTAACAGAAGGTGAAGATCATCCATATGAATCCATCACTGCCGAAAGGATTATTGATTTAGCTCCATCATCCTTATCAATCAACCGTTAAAGTCAACAATTATGAATTCAATATCAATAGTAAGCAAAAATGAAAACAACATTTAAATCAAGCGATCCAACCACTTGGCCCGAAATTATTAATGACAAAATTTGAAAAATTATTATTGAGCCAAGCCCGACAAAACAAATTCAAAATAAATCATTTCCACCAAATGATTTTGGTCATAGTTTTAGCAATAGTTACTATAGTCGCAACGTAGCTAATAATAGTATTGTTCCATGAATATGGCTTATATATTCATGTTCCGTAAGCAGAGTATATTGTTTTTGCTGATATATAGTTATTTTCTGGTAAATAAAAATCACAGAAGTTCAAACTGGCAAAATTTATAGAAAACTCTCAGTTCTCACGAAGTATCTAGCTCCATTTAAATTTATTTATAAAGTGGATGGATTTGAACAGATTTTTTATTGAAAAAACTGTAAGGGTGCTGAATAGAAAGCTTCATTGGGGTACCGGGATCCCTAGAGCCAGCAATGGCTTCAACCAATAACTTTATTCTGTCATCATCAGCTTCAATTAACTTTCCTGCACATGGTGGATCTTTAACATCAAAATTATCAGAATGAAATTTTGCAAACCAGTTTTGGCACTAGTATTCTGTTAACACATCTTCTCCCTACACTTCACATAACTTTTTTTTTGCTTGAACAGCATTCTTACTTTTTCAGTAATAAAAAAGCAAAACATGCTGAGAATCTCCATTTTATTTTCCATTTTTGATAGGACATCCAAAAAAAACAACTGCAGAGAATCAAAAAAAAAAATTTTATAAATATACAGTGGTGCCTCACAATTCGACACTAATCCATCGCCGAAGTAATGTCGAATTGCAGGACAATATTTTAAATATAAGACTATGTAAAATAGATTAATTCGTTATCGATCTTATCCCACTCCACTAATGAGTGAGGTGAGAGAGATATACTATATTATTTACTTTATTATGTGTTTTACTATTGTAAAAGTTAATCACACATTATTTTAAGAAAATAGGAAGAAAAATGACTAATAAACAATTATTTTAAACATTTGTGTAGTAGAATACCATATTTCAACCGCGAGAGGGATAATACGATTGTTTGTTTACACGGAGGTATCGGATTACGGCAAGAGGGATAAAACGATTGTTTGCTTTTACAAGGTATCAAGTTTCACTTGGGTTTCGCTTAGGATAATACTATTGTTTGTTTACACAAAGTATTGAATTACGGTCTGGGTATCAGATTACAATCATAAATTGTCTTCGTTAGTTGGAAAAGTTTTTTAGAATTATGAAGTATTGGTATCTATGATTGTCAGATTATCATCAAGAATGTAAATATATAAAATCTTTTTTAATCCGATGCCCGAAATCACGAATAATTTGAAAAATGAGGTATTGTTTACATATGCAAATTAGATCTAATTGCTTTCGTATTTTTTTTCTCTTTTGATTCTTCATCCAAAACTAAAAAAGGGTATCAGAGTATGGTTTATTGCCAACAAAATCCAATTTTTTCGTGCCAAAAAATTAAAATACAAAAATGTTCTGGCAAAAAAACAAAAAACATAATTTTTTTAAATGGCTGTGCTATAGTTGTAGACGGTTAAAACCGGAAATGTTAATTTTCGGTTAGTAAAACCGGATGAGGAGCAGTTCAACTTGGCTTTGAAGGTGTGAAACACCAGAAAGATGGGCTTTTTGCCATTAACTATTTAACATTATTATTATTCATCTTTGTTATGCTTTGATTAATACATACATTAAATAAATAATAAATGAAACTGTACAGAAAATTCTTTACTGTACATACAGTATAGTAAAGCATTTTCTCTTTTTAAAAGTATCGAAATGGATAAAAGGAACACTTTTGATGATAAAACAGGAAACAAAAAAAGAAGAGGTTAGTGTTGCTAAAGCAAAAAATGGATGTGATTGAGCGACATAAAAGTGGCACTCAAGTTCCTAAGCAAAAAATAGATATGATTGAGCGACATAAAAGCAGCGCTCAACTTCTGCTTTCGATTTACTCTTTTGGTAGAGTGACATAAAAGCAGCGCTCAACTTCCGCTTTCAATTTGGCGGTTGGTTTGATGATGGTATGGAAGAGGTTAGTGATTATGCTAGAGCAAAAAATGGATGTGATTAAGCGACGAAAGAGCGTTCAACTTCCGCTTTCGATTTACTCTTTTGGTTTCGATTTGGCGGTTGGTTTGATGATGTTATGATATGAATTCCTGGTAAGTTATTAATTTAAATGATGAATAATGATGTAAAATATGAAAATAAGTATTTCTTAAACAGTTAGTGTTGTGGTTATTCATTGTGAGGTTGGCTAATGGCTGGAATCTCACAAAGCAAGAACCAATTACCATATTTTACATATAGTTAATACTTCGAATAGTGCGAGAAATTTGTGGGACCCATTATTCGCACTAATTGAGGCCTGCCTATATAACTATTCATTATTCTGATATGCTAGTACTGTAACATATGCTCTGATATATATATATGTTTTGAGTTATGTAGGGTTTTATGGAACTATCCAACTACTTAACTTGAGACTCCTGTATTTGTTTCATTTGTGAAGTTTGAAAGTTCAAACCTAAGAGCTGTTTGTTCTTAATTACAATTTTGCTCATTATGTTGTAATTTATTGCTGGAGTGGGCTATAAATTTAGTCAAAAATATTATGGAAGATTAAATAAAGTTTTGAGTATTTTTTATTTATTGTTAATTAAATGCTGTTGTTATTTTTAGTTTAAAATATTATATGTTTATGAATATAAAAGTATGCATTATATTTTCAAATATTATACTTCCTTGATTCTATTCATACATGTTTTCCATATTTTAATATAATCTTACTATTGATGTTAGAAAACAGTTTTCATTATTTAACTAGAAGAAATAAATCATTGCTGTATTGGCTGGAAATAATTTGATTTTATAACTTTGAGTATTATTAGTATTAAATAATTAATAATAATTAATCCAATAAAATATGTTTTTTGCCATTAAAAGAGTCAGATTATTTATTATGCAGTATTTATATGATGCTTGCTGATCATTACTTGTAAATGTGCAGATATGTTAAAAGTGTATTTACATTAGGCAAGCATTTTCACATGTGCTTGCCCAGTGTAAATTTCCTTTAATATAACTGTACATTACTTGTAAATGTACAATACTAGTAGATCTATATGCCTAGTAGAATTTAGAAAAAATTTTTGGAAATCCATGAACCATCAAAGGAAATTCATGCTTAAGTATGAACAGTCATTTGGAGAATTGTCATACAACACATGAAGGAACTATTATTTCATCTTTTTTCCCAGCAAGTAAATATTGCAGCTATTTTTATTAGCATTTCTGTTAATTTATTATGACATACATTTTAAGTTTATGGCATTTTCATTGTTTTGTTTTAATCATTTAAACTTTATTGGAAGAATTTTAATTATTATGACCTTCCTTACCAAATAATGCAGATACTGGTGTTTTATGCAAATATAACATAATATTACATAGTTTTTCTTTTACATATTTTTACATAATTTCATATAAATTATGGCCTTTTGCACTATTTTTATTAATTAACATTTTACAGTTTTTTTTTCGATGGAATTGATGATGATGCCCCTTATAATTTGTGTGGTTTTATCATGTACCCTTTTAAAGTTTATGAATATTATTAGTTATTATATGTTAGTCTTCATTGCCTTTTCATCTATGTCTATTACATACAGTTCTTATTTTTTATATATGATGCAATATGTATTGATGCAATTTGGTTAATTGATCCAAATTTCCTGAAATAAAAATAAAGCATAAACTTATGATTATGACCATAGTAAGTTGACTGATAATTAGTATATTTTCAAACATAACAAATTAATAAGTAATAATTATCAAAAAAGCTCAGTTAACTCAAGCTTTCCTGAATTTTTTCTAAGTTTCAGCTTGGCAGCTCAAGTTTCTAAAAACATTTGAGTTTCAGCATTATCACTTATATACATATGAATGAACATAATGTTTTATTTTAAAATTTCTGAAAAACTGAAAATTGTATAAAATTTTTAAAAATTATGCTAGAAAAATAGTATAATAGCATATCGTATAATTGCATAATTGTGTAATGTATTAGCCTAATATTTAAACATGACAGAACATTTACAAAAAGTGCTCATTTTATAATTATACATCACTTTAAAAAGTGGAATATAAAACACTATTAATTTATCTAATAATAATACATATAAAGTAAATCTTTCCTAATCCAGATTAATTGGGGAAGAGCTCATCTGGATTAAGTATAATCTTGATTAGTGAAGCAAAGAACTTCCAAACATCGAAAAAAAAGAAACTTAGAACATAAATAAATGGAAAATTTAATAATATATGTAGTATTGATGAAAGTAAATAAAAATATCACTGTAGATCTTTTATTTAAAAACTATAATAAAACAATACATTTATTCATTGATAGCAAACTCAAAAATTGGTACATGTTTTTAAACATAATAATGCAAGTTTTGAAGAAACTCAAAGTTTCATCTGAACAGACATGGGCTAATATTCTTTAATTAGAATCTTCCTCAACTTCTTAAATATTCATAATATTCCTCAATTTTTGATTAGTTGAAAAGTCTACATAATTATTTTTCACATTTCAATTTGGATTAACTGTAACAGGATTAGAGTGTTTATTGTATTCACAATAGACTATGAATAGTATATTTAATATTTCTGGTTTCTTGAAAGAGTAAATTTTGAATTATGAAATTACATTTATGAAGAAACTTTAGAAATGCATTATTTGTAACTAGAAGAATCTCCTGTTTATTTGTATAGTAGGTCTCCAAATTAGAAGCAATTTCAGAGAAATGTAGATGTGTAAGTCTTTTAATTTATATTGAATTGTTGCATGTTGTATTTATGTTGACAAATTAATTGCTTATGTTAGGGATATACTATATTTTTAGCAAAAATTTTTTATCAATATTACTGTTTTTAACTTTTTTCATCAAAGATATCAAAAAATATTATTTCCCTCCAGAAAATTAATTTTTTCTCTGATTGTGTGAAAATGTTTTTAAAATTTATAAAGTTTGAATGCAAATTTTAAAAAATACAATATATTATTTTTTGAAAAATTTGTGTTCTAATGTTCTAATATGATCACTGATCCATCTTCAAAGATAGGTGGATAAATGCTCTATATGGAGACAATGTAAACTAATCAAAATGAATGAATTTTATATTGCAGAATTTCTGTCACTAATTAAAACAACAAAAATCACAATGAATGAAATTGGAAAACAAACAGCAAAACAACATTTAAGAAAGATCAATATAATCTAAATGGAGAAATAAATTTAAATCAAGAAATTAATATCTCCACTGTAATGGGACACTTCTGAAAAGGCTAAGAGTCATAAATTAAAAAAAAAAAAAAAACAATCCATATCATCTTATTATTATCAATGCAAGGAAAAAATAAGATTCCATCTCCTCCATCTATTCACTATTGTATGGCAGACTATAAACAAAATTCCTAACTCAACAAGATCACATTTTGAGTACTAAAACAAAGCAAATTTATAAAAAGGTTCATATCAGAGCCTCATTATATTCAAACATAGATAACTGGATATTTCTATATTATCAATTAATCCACAGTCTTCCAATAGAGAATACAACAACAAAAAAGAATCAACTACATGAAATCACAATTCTTAAAAAAGGAATCTCTGTAGAAGAATATGCCAAACAGAATCACTGAGCATGTTCATCCTAGCACATGTTTTTGCATATTATTTTTATTAATATTGTTCAGTTTGACCTAGGCCAGCGCTTCTCAAACTTTTCCACTTGGCGACCCCTTTTACCTGAGAAAATATCGAGAAAATATTTTCGCAATCCTGGGTATAGAGGTATATAAACTAGGAAAATGAATTAAAGCATTTGTTAAAATTTCTGCAACCCCAAATCTTGTTACACTTAACATTGTTAAGTGTGGGTCACGACCCCATATGGGGTCGTGATCCACACTTTGAGAAGCACTGATCTAGGCAATTCTCGTATTACAAAATCAAAGTAAACCAAAAACCATTAATTATCTAATTTTTATTTAATTAGTTTATGAATTAAATTAATTCATTCTTTATTAAATAAACCAGTTAATTGATTTTGAAGTGCAAATAAGTTAATAAGTAAATGTTTATCATAAAAACTTGACTGTAGCTCAAGCCTCTCCTTATTATAAGCTTAGCTTATACTAAGGAAGGCTAAATGTAGATTGTCAGCTTGAGTTTCAACAATTCTAATAGAACATGCCCTGCATATAAATTAATAATTAATATTACAATATATACTTTCATTCAGTAGAATTCCATTTTGTGAAAAGCATATTAGTATGCTTTTGACACAGTTAATCAAAAACTAAACATTTTTGATTAATAAAAATAAGTATAATACTGAAAAATAATAGATTTAGATAGATAGAGATATTTCTAACTAATTTTTCTGATAGGAAGGGTAGAAGGAAGGAAAAAGATGTTGCTACACCATGTCAAGAAGAAGCAAAACTTTATCTTGAACCTGCAGTTTTGGAATTGACTTTATCTGAAGATAAGATTCGAGATGTAATTGATCTTCCTGCAGGATTGGATTATAATGAATGGATAGCATCACATAGTAAGTGTAATAGTGTAAACAACATTACAGTTATAATTTAAAAAATTTATATGATATTTTTATTTCAGCATTGGCATTGTTTGATCATATTAATCTGATTTATGGCACAATATCTGAATTTTGTACAATGTCAGGTTGTCCTGATATGAGTGGTCCTTCATCAAGGTATGCTAGTGTTTTTTGCAACAGGTTTTCATATTAAAATATTAGATAACTAATTTTAGCTAATTTCATTTCAGGCAATATCTATGGTTTGATGAAAAAGGTAAAAAATGTAGAGTAGCTGCTCCTCAATATATAGACTGTGTTATGACTTTCACACAAAAGACAGTAAATGATGAAAATATATTTCCAACTAAATTTGGTATGCTATTAAATTAATCAGAATTAATTAATTAAATAATAATAGGATTGATTATTGATAATTTATTTTCTTAGATATTCATAGTTTATTTTCAATATATACTTGTTTATTAATTTCCATGCGTTTTAAAAAATAATTTAAAGTATGTAAAACAAAATTTGACTAGTATAAACATAAAGTTATGATCAAAATAAAATATTCTCAATATTATTCATTCATTATTTTATAAATGTTATCATTTCACACATGAAAATTTATCATAATTTTCTCATTCAATATATTTTAACATTTTTTGCATTGTGGAGATTCTGGAAGGATCAATTAAGATTCTATTTGTTTATCTGGAATCCTTGCAGGCTATCTGGTCATAGGATTTGAATTAAAATTGTAAGACTAATGTCAATTCTAACACCAGACACATTTTAGAGGCATGTCCCCTATGGTTGTTTGTCTGCCAGTTAGAATCAAATAGGCAACATATATTGATTCTGCAGCTAAGAATGAGAGAACATTGGATAACACACATCAACAACTGAGTCAACACAGTTTAAAACATTAAAACATGCATTTACTTGGTACCATTTCATTCTGTGAGAAGAGAGATTATCTTTACAATAACTTTCATTACATATGCAAATTTCTCTATTTTCTCTTTCAATGATTACTCCAATTGTTTTCTTTTCTCTTATTCATATTCAAACAAAAGGCAATTCCTGCACTGAGCTGAAGTTTGACAGTCACTTCACAGGGTTGAATTTTTTACTCCTATCTTCTCTGTATCAAAACTATAACAGTCTCCTTCCAGAATTGAACTTTAACCACCTAGAACTTCTCATTTGTTACTCTTTGGCAGACACCTGTAAAATTCCACTTCTCTCTCGCTCTTTTTTTTTTTTTTTTTTTGTTGTTTAGGTAAGTTGAAAACATGTGAATCATTTTAGTTAGCAATTACATTATTTAAGAAAATACCAATTATATAAATGTCCAGTATTTTTTCAGGTATCACATTAGTTTCATTTTTGGACTAAAAATTCCTGAAAAAAAATTTGCTTTCAAATATCAAATATCAAAGATATTAAAGGGATGAGGATAAAGTATTACTGTTCAGTATAAAATTATATTAAAATTTAATTTCTATATAATGAATAGAATCATTACATTGATATAATGTAAAATATAATACAATATTATAAATGACACTAAAAATTATTATTTTAATTCAAAATTTATTATACAATACATGTTTAATATATTAAGGAAAAACAGTTTTCATAATAATTAATTTTGAGAATCAAATTCAGAAAATATTATTATTATAGTATTTGTTAGCATTTTAAAAGTTAATAAAATTTTATTAAAATTTAAATATAATTTTAGTTACCAATTAATGTTCATTTTTCTCTTTAATGAACAGATTAAAAATCCTTACTAAAAATTTTTATTCTTTAAATTTTTTCAATTTATAAACAAATTTTTTTATATGTAATCTGAAGTTAATAATGTCACCCTTAAATTTATTTAATTTTAATTAAACCAATTATTTGGTAATATAATAATTAATCAATTATTATATTACCAAACCAAACTATTTAATGGAACCAAAACCACTTTTAATTTTAAACCAAAAATAATTTCACTTTTATGTTATTTATGTTTTAATAAATTCAAAATAATGATAGGAGTAATTTTTTAAATGAAAATTTATGGATAGTCTAATTGAAATAATTAAGATTCCATAAATTATTGTATTTAAATCTACTTAATAGTTAATAATTAAATAAAAATCTAACCATTATTATTTACATCTATAGGATAAATATAAGTAACATATTATATTGTATTACAGCTTAATACAAGCTAAAATATGCAATTCATAAGATTATTTACATAACTGCTATTAATTAATTATATTTACTAGTGGAAAATTATTTGGATATTATTCATAAAAATTGTTAAAGTATTAATTTATCAATATATGCATTCTTTTAAAATTGCTAATATTCTTCTAATTAGAATTACTATCACATTTTATAACAAGGTCATTATTTAAAAAAAAAATCAAAGTATCATTCTAAGCAATCTTATACCCTCCAGACTTGACCTTGAATATTTAACAATTAGCATCCTTCTATAGCACTTGTAAAACTTCAAGCTTTAGACCTTGTCAAGGTTGTTTAAATCTTGAATTTATTTAATATAGTTGTAAAATTTTCCATGCTAATTTCTGTTGTTTCATACTGTAAAAACATTTTCTTAAATACTTAAAATTAAGAATATATTTATTAAAATTAAGAAATATTTATTATATTCAAACAAAAATATGCTTAAAGAGAATATCTAATTAAATGGATTTTTATGACTAAAATTACAATATAAAAATGTAACAATGAATTTTGACTGACTAATTTAAAAGCAAAATTACAACAGTTGTCACTTTTCTATACATTAAGTTATACTGTACATCAATTATAAAAAAAGTTAAATGAAGAAACAAGTTATACAAAAAATAAATTTAAAAATTAATTTTCAATTTAATAAATTTTCTATAATACTTTGGAAAATTATTTGAATTTTCAAATATATTTTAATTTCTTTTCAAAGAAACTATATAATCGTGTGCACTGAAATATAACTCTAAACATACTTCCAGTTTTTTAGATATAGAAAATATTTAAAATTACAGAACAGAGTAAAAAGCAATTCAATAATTCTGTTAATTGGAGATTTTAATTTGATATCATTAGCAAAAAGTAAATTATTAATGTCAGTGAAACCTAATATTATACACTGTGTATAAACTATAGTATATATTATTTAAAACTAATTTTATTAAGTTGTAATCATAAAATAGTAAAATATCAAACAAAAATATAATATTTTAATTTTCTTTATATTAACAGTAAATTTATGGTAGAATTTCAATTATGGTAGAATTTCAATAGTTCAAGGTGAGCAGGATTGAGGCAGTGTAGAATTATCAAAAATCATAGATTTTATAAAATATACCTCCAAAAAAGACAATTTGAAAAGTATGATGTTATTAATAATAGAATATTTTGCACAATATCTGCTGTACAGCAAAATATTCCCTTTTAACTCAACTGCTTCCAAATTACTACTTTTTTATTTAACATATAAAAACTCTTTACAGATTTTTTTAATATTGTTTCTTTACTAAAAAATTATTTCATCTTTTTCTGATCCAGAATGTCATCTGATATTTAACAGTGTTGATTTCAGTTTCTACTGTTCAATATACTTCTAAAGTCTTGTTCACATTAGTCAAGTTACTTTGTAATCAAATTGCTTAAATTGCAAGTAACTTAAAATGAATCTTCTGTTCATATTTAGTCAAGTCATTGAAACAAGTAGATTAAATCCAAATGTTGTCAACTGAAATAATGCATGCATGAGTTGCTTTAATCATAATCCCGCTTTTGTCTTCTAGTTCTATGTTTATTATCATCACTGAAAAAAACATACTGGCCACTTAATAGTTCTAAAAACTATCAAGAATAAAATTCTAAAAGGATCAATTTAGATTTGAAAATTGTCAGGAAAAAACTCCCCTTTGAAATGCAATAGCATAGTTCTATTCATAACATAATTATGTTACATAATTACATATATGTTACATAAAAAATTTATGTAACATAAGTATGTTTATATAAATTTTGATATAAAATAGTTGTGAATAGATCACTAGTATATTATTATTATTGTTGATTAATTACAGCAACTTATAATCAATCAAAAATAATATTGCTCTGGAGTTAGATCTATATTACAAAACTCTAATATATGTAATTATTAGATTAATGAAACAAATTATTTTTTGTGTTTATCCTGGAAAAAATTTTTTAACAAAAATTCACCAGCATCATTTCAAATCAGTTTATAAACATCATAATCAAGTAGCAGATCTCATTATTTAGGTTGTCTTTTTTAAAAAGTAAAAATAGAACAAGGGTTTACTTATTTGAAACTTCAAAACCTGAATGAAACCTCTCTTCCATTTTATTTAAATTAAAGTAAAATGAGCCAAAGTTCACACTAACTAAATTTTTTTCAAATTGCTTGACACATGCAACTTTGTTGCAAGTAACTTGATTGTGAATATGACTTAACAAAACACTCCTAGAAGACAGATGTGCATGTATTAACTTAAATACTTCATCTAAATTCAATTTTGAAATTACAGAGAAAATTATTTTCATTGCTGCAAAACACTGATCAGGCTAAATAGAATATCAAATGAACAGATATCAAACTATCCAGACTACTATAATTATATACAGATGATTTCTAATTATAAACACTGGATAACTGATCATGTCATTTTATTTTCAATTTTTGAAAAATTCAACAGTTGTGTTGAATGATTTTTTAAATTAATGCTTATAAAATGCATATTAATAATATCAGATCTACAAAAATTTTGCCTTATAATTGAAGATTTATTTCAAGAATTCTAATAATTATGCAAGTGTAATGCTTAAGGAGCAAATGCAGGTAACTTTCATTTTGCAATAATTCACAATGACAGTTTTAAAACAAAAGCCCAGAAATACCAATAAGCTATAAAATTTCAAAAATACACAACTATTAATACTAGATATGATGTGAAATTACACAAGAGTTTATTTAATAATTTTTAATCAAATAATCCAACACATTCATAAAACTTCATATAAAATCAGTAGATATAATCAAATGACATTTATGCCATTTATTATTGAAAATCAAGTCTACTAGAAACAATTTAAATAATGTTATTCCAGCATGATAACTAATGTTTAGATAGATGCAAATCAGGATAATGGTTTAAAACAATGTAAGTGGCAGTCAGAAGTCATGAGTATAGAAGAAGAATCAGAAAAGGAGAATTACTGGATTAGTGATAAAAACTTCAAAATAAAATTTTATTCAGTAACTTTATTTTTCTTTAAAAAAAAGGAAAGATCCTCAACCAAGGACTTCATCAGAGAAACAAAATCTCTATTATGCTATTACAAAATACAAATCAAAATAAAAAAATGATAACCTCTTTCAGTAAGATAAACAGTTTAAAAGCTTGAATGAGCTTATTTCTTTTATTTTGATTTTACAATGAGAAATCATATTACAATATAAATTGTGTTCAGTATGTCTAAGAATAAATTCTGAGTTAATAAATTTATTGATTTATACATAAAATTTAGGAATACCTTAAGCTTGTACCTAAAGGACAGATGGCATGATTAAAAACTTATTAGAAATATTAATGATCTTCCTCAGCCATTTTTCCTTACAGAACACAATATAAATAACAGAACATATTTTCATATAAGAACATTTTAACACTTAAAGACAAAAAAGGAAACATTTAATACAATATCACATATTATTACAATACAATATTCTCAAAATATACTAAGAGATTTCTCATGATCAACACAATATGAAATCAATATAATGTTGGAATCTCCATATACAGTGGACTCTCGATTTTACGAACTCATATAGACCCCAAAAAAGTTCATAAAATTGAAAGTTCATAAATGGGAATGGCATTAATTAACATTAGGAACTTTTTGGGACCAACTAAATAGTTTGTAAAAATGTGTATTTCATAAAACATGAGTCCACTGTATAACTCTTCTAATTCAATAATGTTAAACAGAGTATCAGTATTCTTTGTATAATAAAGTAATATATTTTTCTTGTATATTATTAACTTATTTAATTATTTTAGCTCTATTCTAACTATATTGATTTTGTTCATAAAGTTGTATTTGTGATGGTCTATTTGAAATCCCTTTTATTTACAATTATTCTAGTTATAAGATTTCTTTTACTATATCATAAATTTCATTAGAATCATCATTTAAATGGTATTTTTGCATAAAGATATTTCCTACTTTTATAAGCTAACTCATTCCTGGAACAAGTTCATTAAGTAAAAATTTGCAAATCAAGAATCAATTTCCCATAGACAATGTTAAAAACCAGGAGTTCCATTCTCAGTAATGCAATTTGACCACAACAAAATTAAATAAATATCAACAAAATTAATAGTATATGATTAAACAATGATTTATTTATCTAAATAAGTAAAAATATATCCTTTAAAATCAAGAGAATTATAATAATAAACTATGTTATGTTATGTAATTGTTAAAGAATTTTTATTCATCATTATTATTGATAGATAAACAGATGAACTTTAATCCACTACTATCTAGTATAAGCTGAGAATAGAAGTTATTTTCATATTACAGGAAGGCCTTGATTAGTGCAAGTTCGAATAATGCAACATTCGATTAGTGTCTTATAAAAATGATACCGTTTTTCACTTACTGCAAGCAAATATTCGATTAATGCGAGTTGTAAGCATACCAGTCTTACTAACAAATGTCTGTCCCCTTTTATGATGTCAGTTAACAAATTAATGTTAATTTTCGGTTAGTAAAACTGAACGAAAAGCAGTCCAAGAACAGTCACTTGGCTTTGAAGGAGTGAAACACCAGAAAGATGGGCTTTTTGCTATTAACTATTTAACATTACTATTATTCAGCTTTGTTATCGTATACATACAGTATAACACAGAATTCTCTTTTTTAAAAAGTATCGAAATGGATGAAAGGAAGAATCTTTTGATGATAAAACAGGAAACGAAAAAAGAAGAGGTTAGTAATTACGCTAGAGCAAAAAAACGGATGTGATTGAGCGACATAAAAACGGTGCTCAAGTTCTGCTTTTGATTCGCTATTTTGGTTTCAATTTGGCGGTTGGTTTGATGATGGTATGAGATGCGATCAAGTTCTGCTTTTGATTCGCTATTTTGGTTTCGATTTGGCGGTTGGTTTGATGATGGCGGCCAGGTGGTGCTCAACTTTTGCATTTGATTCGCTATTTTGGTTTCGATTTGGTGGTTGGTTTGATGATGGTCGATTCGCTATTTTGGTTTCGATTTGGCAGTTGGTTTGATGATGGTTTGAACGCAATTCCTGGTAACTTATTAATTTAGATGATGAACAATGATGTAAACGCTATTTTAGTTTTGATTTGGCGGTTGTGCAATACCTGGTAACTTATTAATTTAGATGATGAACAATGATGTAAAATATGAAAATAAATTTTATTAATTTAGATGATGAACAATGATGTAAAATATGAAAATAAATATTTAATTTAGATGATGAACAATGATGTAAAATATGAAAATAAATATTTCTTAAGTTAGTGTGCAAAGTTGCGGATTTTAACGAATATTAATACTATTAATTATAAACTAATTCTAACGGTCTAATGACTCTGCAATCCAGAGTTCAGCCTGAGCTCAGGTCTTTAGCTAAACTCAACTTAAATATAATTAACTTCAAAATAATCTAGACAACAATTAACATTAACCAGCAAAACCAAAACCGGAAATCGGAACTTACAACTAGATGTACCGATTAAAAGAAGTATACAGACATAAATAGGAAGTAATTTATGATAATTTAAAACAAAAGTTATAATGAGATTGGGATTTAGTTTTCCAGAAGACGCAATTATAAATTTATAATGAGATTGGGATTTAGTTTTCTAAAAGACGCGATTAAAGATTCAAAGAGAGAGAAAATAGTAACGGCGACACTTCTGGCGCGGGAGTTCACACATGCGCAGAAACATGGACACCACACGCCCAACACTTCTGGTGCGGGAGTTCGCACATGCGCAGAAACATGGACACCACCGACACTTCTGGTAGGAGTTCGCACATGCATAGAAACATGGACACCACACGCTTATTCCTTTATTATATATGATTATTTAAAGGAGTAGGTTTAACCCTTTGCACTCCATTGACAATATATACTTAACAGGCCAATGACCTGCAACTCTATTGTCAATAATGTATTGACAGGGTCTGGTGCCCTTATTTTTATTTATATCAAAAAATAAATTTTCAAAATATCATTTTTTGTCATATTTTTCATTGTTTTATCATAGTAACAAAAATTTTGCTAAAATGTGGATTTTTAATTAAGTTTTTAATCGCTTTTTAATCGGATTTACTAATATAAGTGCAATCTCTGGATCGTCAAAAATTCAAGAATGGATTGTCCAAATTTGTCCGACTTGCTCTATCATGTTCCACATTTCCTTCTTAGTTTACCTTTACTTTTTTTTTATAGATATCTTGATCCAATTAATTATAATTTGGGAAAGTTTGGCCCCTTGTAAATAATATGATTTTAGCACTTTTTCACACACAAAATTCAATAAATTAATTTTATTTAAAAATTTATAAATTTTAACTTATCAGAGAAACAAAGCGACCTATACCACGCTTGACGAAGTTGGCATCCTAGATTCTGGCGGGAAATATCTAACAGTTTTTCAAAATCAGCTGATGTTTGTTATATTAGTTATATTTTAAATATAACACAAAAATTTAAACAATACAGTAATTTTTGTGTTATCTGCAGTCAAAACAACTAACTAGTAGACCAGGGGTGCATAATTATTGTCAAACAGCGTCCATCCAAGGTCAATTGTTGACCTCAGTCTATGGGCTAGTTAAATTATGTTGACTAAGGGGAGAGCCGTGACAACCTGCCCCCTTTGTTTGAAATTGCTATTATTATTATATTTTAACTATTTTTTGAAAAATGAATGACTTAGAATGACTAAATACAGAGAAATAATTCACCATCTGC
>AYEL01071927.1:0-93575 GCA_000484575.1 Olivierus martensii
ATACATTTAACAGCTTTTAAGAGCGTTCATAGTTCTAAACATTCTAAACAAACAAAAAAGGTTACCATGGTTACATAAAGTAACTACATATAATTAACAGAGGAATTTTACAATTTACTTATAAAAGACGAAAATATTCATAAACTTAATTATATACTAGTAAAAGTAATAGTAAAAGTAATAGTAAAAATAGTAAAAATAGTAAAGTTAGATTGCTATATCAGTTCTTTTACTAAAAGAACTGATATAGCAATCTAACTTTACTATTTTTACTATTTTTACTATTACTTTTACTATTACTTTTACTAGTATATAATTAAGTTTATGAATATTTTCGTCTTTTATAAGTAAATTGTAAAATTCCTCCGTTAATTATATGTAGTTACTTTATGTAACCATGGTAAACTTTTTTGTTTGTTTAGAATGTTGAGAACTATGAACGCTCTTAAAAAGCCATTAAATGTATTTGACAAATATTCTGTATTTAAATGTATGAAGCTGAAGATGGCGATACATAGCCGAAAACGTTTGTTCGTTCGCTAATAAATCATTTTTAGAATACATCTCTACTGCGTTATAGTGCTTGTAATTCTTAGTATCTAAAAAGAGTAAAAAGCAGGTGTCGTTTTATCAAAGCATAGATCTTATTTCTTTACAAGAACAGTCACTGAAGATATTGGTCATACAGGCTCCACATTAGGATCTAAAATTATCTCAAAGGACTCCAGATCCATCTCAGTAGAGTATAACTCTGGCT
This sequence comes from Olivierus martensii, assembly GCA_000484575.1. Classification (NCBI taxonomy): domain Eukaryota; kingdom Metazoa; phylum Arthropoda; class Arachnida; order Scorpiones; family Buthidae; genus Olivierus; species Olivierus martensii. The sequence continues at coordinate 758 of AYEL01071927.1, forward strand.
GAAAGTGCAGAATCCTATATGTAAGTCTACTATTCCCAAAAGGAATAACGGAACTTATAGATCTAGTCCTCTTACTATCATCAGGGATACTATAGATGTTAATTGCTCAGAAATAGCTAATTGGGATATGTGCCCCAGTAGCTGAAAACCTCTAATACCACTGTTTTCCCTTTTGGTCCCCAAAAAAAAAAGGATCATTCAGAGTTACCATCCAGAGAGTTGTTTTAAGAACCATATTGGTCTAAAAAATTGCAGAAAGATAAACAATCTCCACCTGATAATCCTCCAATAATGATGGAAGGCTAAATACAATGAGGTGCCTAGATCATTCATGATATTGCATCTTTTGCTATCCCAGTTCCACCAGCATGATACCTCACACCTTGGTTTGAGTAGAATTGTTTACATGTATCTAAATAAGCTTGAATGCAAGCCAATCATGGGGATCACTATATAAACATGCTACACTGTATATGTAAAAAAATAAGCTTTAGTTCAAAGTGGAATAAATAAATAATTAAAGTTTACTGGAGAAATATTTTTGACTCCATAAAGTCATCTTCAGCATTTAAAATTAGAATACATAACGTTTTTGAAATACAAAATGCAGAATGTTATTCAAATTTAAATTATTTAGAACAAAAAAATTAAGGAATTTTATACAAATTAAGGCTACATGCATGTTAAAAATTAATATTAATCAAATTAGACCAACATTAGATGTAACAAACAAATTATAATTAAAGTAAATAAAATAAATGAAATTACATGGGGGAGGCTATATAAGCCATTGTGGGGGTGTGTTAATGGGATGGTTATCATTTATAACATAGGTCTTGTCATTACACTGTTCAATAGCAATGGCTTCAACCATTTTAATGTCTTCAGCTTTACTTATCCCTCTGATTTTTATGTATTCTAATTTTAAAAGCTGAAGATGACTTTATGAAGTCGAAAGTACTTCTCCAGTAATCTTTAATAAATTATTTATTCCACTTAAACTAGAGCTTATCTTTTTACATATATAGTCATTCTATAAATAGATTATATACATTAAGCATGCTACTTTTGATTAAATGATTAGAGGTGATATCTTTCTTACAAGTGAGTTAATGTTAATACATAAGAGAAGGTCTTGTAATTGACCAGTTCAGTATGTGTGTGTATCAGTTGTGAAGGTATTTGATTTAATTAGACTTAAAATTATTTTGATATTAAATATTTCTTTGAAGATATTTTAGTGGAGATAATTTATTTTGATAGATTAAATAAGTGATTATTAAGTTCATTTGTTGAATCTAATTTTGTTTGAATAAAGCACTTGTTGAATTTTCTATTGGATAATAAATTTTTTAAATTTGAATTTTGTTGTATATATAGAGTTTATAATAAACTTTATTATTATTATTTAATTTCTAGTTTGTATTTCTTTGTAGAATTAAGTTACCTAACTTTTATTTTTTAGTAAACATGTTTATATTCAGAATTGCAAATGTTAGTTTTTCTTGATCAGTTCCCAAAGTAGAAGTCCAACTGGTATTTAACAAATCCTAGATGTAAAGTTTTCTTCATGTTAGATTCACATTCTGTTGTTAAAATTGAGAATTTTTAAGTCATATCTTTCAGTTTATTTTTTGAAATAATAGCAAAATTTTAAATGACAGTTTATTAATTTTATTATATAATGAACAAAGAAAACATTCTGTAGTTCTGTTTTTTGTTTTACTTTAATAATCATATTTTAATGGTCTCACTAATAAATTAAATTGATGTTTTCAATTTGAAACATTTATGAATAATTTAAAAAATGCTGAAATATAAAAATTTCATATTTTCATTGACTGCAGTTATTTTACTTGTTAATGTTAGATTTTTAAGTACAGATAGTCTCCGACTTATGTAAAGTGCTTTGGTCTGTGAAAACCTATATAAATCAAATTTGCATATGTTAGAGCATACATTATATAGTATTAGTTGGTCACAAAAACTTAACATTAAGAATTGCTATATTAAAGTATAAGTATATAAATTGCATGGTAAAACAGTCACTTACCATCTTAGAGGATCCAGATTCAATTCAGAATTCCATACTTTCAGTTTTTTCAGGAGGGGACTGGGTTTGGACCTGACTTGTTAACTAAAATTAAACTTATGTAAGTAGGAATCTGTATGACTTCAGAATTGCCTGCATTTAATTATGTTTATTAAGCAATGTAGTGCTTTATTATTCATACAATATTTTGTATATATTTTTATATTATTTAATTTTATGTTTAAAAATGAATAGCCAATGAATTTCAGTTTGTTTTGTAGGATTTTTTCCTGGAAGTTATCAAGCCTGCTCTGCTTTTTTAAGACACAAAATGACTCTTATTTCTCCTCAAGTTTTGAAACAATACTCAATTCCATTTAATAAGGTAATATTTATTAATTATATTAACAATAGTTTATGATGATAAATACTGTAAAAATCTATAATTTTTATTGCATATAATTTTGAAAATTTTAAAACTGAAATGCAAACATATAACTATCTTTTTAAAAATGTTTTTAATTTAGGGAAAGTATTTTCTACTTTTGAATCTATTTTAGATCTCAAGCTATAAATTAAAAAATTAATACATTACTTTGAAATAACTGTGTCTATATATTCCATATAAATCATGAAATTTTTCTTATTGGAAAATATTTTAAATTAGTCTTCCTTTCTTTTTTAAACAAATTTAATAATAAAATAAAATAATCAAATGTTTCCAAAACTAGTGATCATAATACAAAAAACAATGCATATGCATAAATTAATAAGTGTTACATTTTGCTGTTTCAGTGCTAAAATTTTAATCTTCTTGAAATGTCACAACACTCCAGTTGTTAAGTTTTAACATATATATATATATAAATTTTTTAATTAAATTGCATATTATCAGGGGAAAGAATAATTAATAAATATTAACATTTTAATGTATTTAATTGATGATAATTTCTAAAATTCATTCAATATACAACATTTTCATTAAAATTGTGTTGGGATTATGTGAAATTATTTAATATTTTGCAAATGTTTTTTTTTATTTTAAAATCTATATTTTATGATGATTTTTCTCATCAAACTTAAAAATTCTAAAATGACTGAAATTTTAATGTTAACAACACAGTATACTATAATCATTTTGCACTTGTCCTTCAAGTTCAGTTACTTTAAGGTCAAACTTTTAACTGCATATATAGCAGATCAGAAAATTATTGATAAATAATTTATAAGTTAAAATAGATTTGAAAATTTAAACAGTATTTATTATTTACAAAGCACTTAGACACACATTTGTATTTTTATGTGAATTAAAACTAATATTTGTTATGAAAAGAGACGAAAAGCTTACAAAACAAATGTGTAATATTTATTTCAAGTACAGCTGAGTGATGTTTGTGATACCCTTTTCAATTCTGTCTTCACATTGTCTTGAAATTTTCCTTTCAGTAGTTTCTGTGAATTCAGAATAATTTGAGAACAGATTATATTTCTATGACACTTAGTGACTATTTGTAGATAAATGGTTATTTATAGGTTTTTGTGGCATGAGATTACTTTTTGATGAGGTCGATGAGGCTTTTTGATGAGGTTTTTGTGGCATAAGTGGCTTCAATAGGCCTAGTGATGGCCTCTATACCCTGAAAATATTTCCTTAGCTTTAATGCCACCATTCTTGATACATTCAACTGGTCATATTAGCATGACTCAGTCCATTCTCTATCAAACTAATAGCATGCCATCTCAAAGAATCATCTAAACATTATTTTTGTTTTTTATTATGGATTTTTTAAGATTTGACTGTTCCAGAATTACAGAAAAAGTCCCAAAAATGAAAAATGACCAGATGTCTGGTAGCACATGATTTATAGCAGAGATTTTTTAAGATTTGCATATTGCTGATAGCTTATAATATTTTAAGCATTATTTGCATAATCAGCAAGCTTTAAATATCTATGAAATTATCAGATTTCATATTTTAAATATAAAAAAAAAATTAGGAAAAACAACAAGTAACTTTTTTCCTCCAATATACAGGCTGAACATAAATTCTGATTAAGAAAAATTACAACTTAAAAACAATGCTAGACAGAAACATAGAGCTTGTAGCATTATATAAATAAATTCTTAAGAGTTTTTTCTATTTTATAGGTGTATAATCTGTGGATATTAGTAATTGCAGTGCCAACTGCAATTACTAATATCAAAATGGTATCAAATGCAATTGCCAGTATTAGAAGAGATTCATCCCTGGATAGTTTAGCAACAAGATTGTGTATGGCCAACTGGGGCTTAGATTTTTATCAGTTTTTGGATACTTCATTTTTAAACTGATGGATTCTCTTAATCCATCAGTTGATCTGGTGAATGTGGTGTGTTCATTTTGGCATAGTTATTGAGCAGTGATAACTTGAAAAAGAAAAGGAATGAGATCATCATTTATGACAAGAGATAGATGTCTGATCTAATTGATCAGACAACTATGTCAAGATGAACCAAATTTTATATCAGATTGTGAAAGAACAATACAAATTTATTAATAAAAGTATGCATGGGAAATGACTGAATATAAAATCAGCTGATTTTTGTATACATTCAATTACAATAAATTATTATTATTTATTTAATCATTAGTTTTGTAGTATGATGGAGAAAAAATATAAAAAATTGTTAGTTTATAGTAAATAATTTATTTAGCAGTATATGTGTTTATAAATAAAAATAGAAATTTGTATAGAATATATACAAAACAATAAAAATATAAAGAATCCTGCATTTATTTCAAAAGTAAACATCAAATAGTGTTGATTTAAGGAATTTTAAGTGTTTGTGATTCCTTATATTCATAGAAGCAGCAGAACTTGGTATTTTATAGTGTTGATTTAATTACAGAGATATGAAAGCTTGAGTATATAAGTTCAAATATTATAAAAGTTTTAAGAATAGTTAAAAATACTTTTAATTTGAAATTATTACTAAATTATTATTTGCTTTTAAGGTGAAAATAAACCATTAATCATTAAGATGAAGAAAACCTTAATATATTAAACACAGAAGTGCCCAATAGTATATTTACAATAAAATTAAGTTCAAGTTGTATGTCAAGCTTCTCCTATAGCAATAGGATATCAGAATTATTTTCTTATTCTGAAATCTTGTAAATAAAAATATAAAAAAAAAGAAAAATTCTTAAAACTTATGAAAATTTAAAATATTTTTTAACAATATGGTTAAAAAATAAAACAAAAAACACAATAAATAAAACAAATTTCATGGGAAAAAATGAAATATGATCAGCTTTAATGGATCAAAATGCAGCTTTTACTCTAAATAAACCATAAGAAAAATTGAAATCTCTCAAAATTAGGTGAGTTATTTTCTGTTGATTTTAAGGCATTTTCTATTGTTATTGCCTCGATGACCAGACTGAGTATCAGATAAAGAACTATAGACTATCTTAATGTTCTAACATTGAGATAGTCTACAATTGTTATTAGTGAATTAGAATTCAAATATAAGTGTAGATACTGTATGAAAGAAGTTTCTTATCTAAATATGTAATCTTAAATAAATGGTATTGTGTGATACAACTCATTAATCTGTTGTCTTGATATTGTTAATGTCTCCTGTTTTCCTAAGGATAGATCAGCATACTTTTTGCAGTGGATGTTGATATTGAAAAAACTGTGTAGTTGTTAAAAAAAATACACAAACATAAAAGATGATTCCACAAGATTACTTTATTCAAACTCTGTGCTATACTTTGGTCGAAGGCAGAGAGTGGATTGCCAGATGTGAGCTGACCAATGATGTTATCAGAGATCAAACCAGTGGTGCACTCTACATTATAAATGTTTAAAAAGAACAAAAAAACAATTTCAATAGATATGCTTGTGGATTAAGGATGTATCATTATTGTTGGATTAAAAAAAATAAAAAAAAAATAATGTATTCCATGAATTTTGATTATATATTTTTTGGATCTTACATTTACTACCTTCCGATGATACAATTTTTATTTCTAGCACTTAGATAGGAAGTACCTAAGTGTTAGAAATAGAAATTGTTGAATTAAAATGTCTTCACATTTTGAAAATGCAAAACTGATGAGGACTGAAAAACCAAAATGCATTTTTGAAATGATTTAGATGAAAACTTAAATGTGTTTGGAGATTAAATAAAAAGAAAAATGTAATAAGTGATTGACTTATTTATTTATTTTACACTTCTGATGATTGATGATTATTTCATGCATATTTTGATTTCCTTTATCAGCATTGTTAATGAAGATTTTTGTAATTTTTAAATCATCCTAAAACTTTTTCATTCTTTCAGTTTTATTACTGGATATAAAGATTAGCATTGTATTATCTTAATGAGCAATATAGCATAACCTCTAATGCTGTCTAGAGATGAAGAGGAGACAGTAAGTAAATACATTGACATTATACATTCCATTAACATTTTCGATCTATTCGGCCATCATCAGACACAGAATAGAACATTCGAAAAAGAACATATTTTTAGAATAAAAAATTTTTTAAAATCAATTACATCATCAAAGATTTAAACAAAGCAGGGATTATTACTACATACAAAAAATTTTTTATAAATATTACAAAAATATATTATAAGCTTAAAATATTAATTAGCCACATAACAAGTAGACCTTCTCTTATTACGCGCTGACTTACTTCTTTCCTATACTCTGATTTATAGCATACCTCCAAGGTTGCAGCAGGTCCCAGGCTAATCTGTCGTTTAATAATTTTTTCTTTTTACCCCTTCTTAAAATTTCAATCGTCTCTGTATTATTAATTTTTATACATAAAGATACAATCTTTAAAGATATAATTGAGTGATTTGATCTTAATCGTTTTTCAGCTTTAAAATTTTAAATAGATATTTTTTTTGTTAAGAAATATTTATGTAAAATTTTAAATCTCTTTTTCCTTTACTTTTTCTTTAGACAGATGTTTAGCAATACCAATATAAATAAGGATATATAAGGTTTATACTGATATAGATAAAATACCGATATTCCTTGATTTATAATGGATTTTGATTTCAAAAATGTTGAACTCTGCCATCATAAGTCAGAAATGCCTAAAATTTATAGATTTCTCACAATGTCTACTAGAACAATATATATTATCTCAATAAACATAAAGAACACAAAACTACAAGAATCACACACAAAAATAAAAAAAAAGATGTTTTCTATATATCAGATCACCAATTTCAGAAATTGAACCCAGATCAATTGCATTAACCAATAACAGAATTTATCCATGATATTGTCGTCATAAGTCAAGGACTATCTGTATTATGTACAATATATAAAAGTTTTTAGCAAAACCAATAAAAGATAGAGCAAATGAGAATTTTTAGATCATGATTTATTCTTAGCTTGTCAGACTCTCATTCAAAAATCTTAGATGTACAGGATGCTCCACTTGAATGTACCTAATTTCAATTTCGCTGTGTCTTGAACCATTAACTTTGAATTAAATAGAGAATACAAAAACAGAAACAGAAGGTTCTATCTGAAAGGTAAATTCACCAAGTTTTCCTTTCAAAATGCTTAATCATTTAGCTGCTGATGATTCCAATTTTCTGACTAAGATTTTCTTCTCCAATAAGGCAATCTTTCATCTATCAGGAAAGGTAGATCATCATAATGTCCATATCTGGAGCATGGAAAACCCACACACTTTTGTTTAATATACTCGGGATAATTCTAAACTCAACATTTGGTATATACTTTCATAAAATGAAATCCCTGGACCCTTCATTTCTGAGATAACTGTTAATGCTACCATATACTTCATCAACATGTAAAAGCAGTTCTTCCCTCAAATTCAATACTTTCAACTTGATGTCCATTTTCATCAAGATGACACCACATTCCATTGGCATAGAGAAGTTCATTAGATTTTGGATCAGATTTTACTCAATTGTTAGATTGGTAGATGAGGACAGATTATGTGCATGGCTCCAACATCACTTGATATTACACTCTTAGATTTCTTTCTTTGGAGTTACATGGAAGAGAGGGTTTATACAACCAAAGTCAAAAATCTTGAAGATTCTTTGTCAGTGCATTATCACAATTATTGCCAGACATGCAGACAGCATGACTGAAGACATTTTGTAACATACATGGCAGGAGATTATCCTTGGCTTTAATGTCATCTGTGCAACTATCAGAGTGCAAATAGAGATATGGCAATTTATTTAAATGAAACTTGGTGAGTTTTTCTTTCACACAAAACCTGTTGTTTCATTATGTCTCGAACCATTAACTTTTAATAGGAAAATGAAATTAGATATATTTGAGCAGAACCCCCTATATTTTAAGCTATTTCAAAAAACGAAATATTTTCAGATGATGTTTTCTCATAGAGAAAAATGAAATTAGATATATTTGAGCAGAACCCCTATATTTTAAGCTATTTCAAAAAACGAAATATTTTCAGATGATGTTTTCTCATAGATCAAAATGTAATATATATGCAATGACTCTATATACTTATTTACTTGTGCAGTTTTCGTTTTTGTATTCTCTATTTTTTACACTCTGAAATATGGTAGAAGAGGAATATGCAAATTTTATTATAAATCTAGAAAAAATACAATTATATTATATATTAATATATATTATTGATTATTCATATATAAACTGATAAATATTCTTCTAAAATTAATATAAATTCATCTACAGTATATTATTTAAAAGCAAAATCTATATTTACCCCATTGAAGAGGTGAAACAATCAATGCATCCAATTTTGAAGATGTCCAGTTATTAATGTGATTAAAAGATGCATTACCACTTATATCTGCACCAGGATAAATCTTAATTAAGAATAAATACATCACACTAATGGATAAATGATTCACTTGAAAATAATAAATTATTAACAAAAACAGCTATAAAAATTTTAAAATTAAACTTCATTTAAAGGATATTAAATTCCATTTCAGATTGATCAAATCATATAAATGTTTTTTACAAACATCTTCCAATTTAATACTTTTCCCCTCAATTGATTTGTTAGGAATATTTAAAAGTGATGTCAAAGAATAACGCTGAACTGGAATAACAATACGACAAGTATTTTGGACATCTATTTGTATCCACTTTTTATCACCATATTCCAATTCCATTTCTTGATTTGTAGCATTGAAGACATCAAGTGATAAATAACAAAGAGAGGGTCTACAAAATAAATATTTGATCATAACTAATTGCTAATATTAAATATTTATACATATATACAGGCATCAAATTATTTTACAAAGGTTAATACATTCCTTGAAAATTATATAAAATGAATATCATTTCCTATTGATTTCAAATGTAAAAATTTCTGAATGGTTCTTGAATTTCAGAAAGTTACTGACATATATGTTAAAACATTTCAAAAACATTAAGAGCAAATATACATAGTATAATATATTAATTTATGATAAGTAATATTTATTTAACCTGTTCCTAGCAACCAGATTGAATTTTCTAGATAACAGAACCAAGAAATTTTCAAATCTATCCTCAATATAGCAATAAATTATACATTATTATGGATTTAATTTTTATTCAGAACTCATATAATTTCTGTCAATAATTTGTCACAAATTTCTTTATAATTCTTAGAGGTTTTGATTTTCATAATTACAAAAATTAATTTTTTTAGAAATTAAAATTTAAAAAACTGAAAAATTTCAATATTTTCTGTGTGAAAAATATTCATAATGTCTTTAATTATGAAAATTATTTTACTAAAAATTGAATAGGCATAAAAGAATTCACTTATTTAAAAGATTAAACTGATTAGGTTTAGCATTTTCAATATAACATCAAATTTAAGAAGAAATCCTATTATTAGCACAAATGAGCAGACCAAAATCTACTAGATAACTCAAAAAATTTTTATTTAGAGAAACGTTTTTGGCTTCAATTTGCCCTCTTCAACTCCAACATATAATTGCAATTTACAATCAAGGTAATTAGATATAGAAGTTGAAGAGGGTGAATTGAAGCCAAAAATGTCTCTCTAAATAAAAAAAAAATTTCTTTTGAGTTATCTAGTAGATTTTGGTCTGCTCATTTGTACTAATAATAGGATTTCTTCTTAAGTTTAAGCCTTTAAGAGCAGTAAAAAGTTGTATCCATATAACATCAAATGTTGTTATATAGAAAATTTGTATAGAAATATAAAATATTGAAAATCTTGTGTATAATTTTGATTGCACATTTTTTTTATAATTATGTCAAAGATTATATTAATCTAAAATAATGTGTAATTATTATTTATTATTTAAATACTTTTAATCTACTAGCAAAAGCCTTTGAAAGATGAGACTATCTACCATTGAAATATGTCAGTTAATTTTTTGTCTGTTTTATAATAAATGATGATTAGAAGAAAAATGCTTGTATCTCTGTATTATAGCTTTATCTACTTCAATCAATACATTATTCTTGTAAGTTCAGGAATCTCTTTGAAATATGGATATATGTATGTTGGACCCTATAGTAAGTTGAATGCAGTTTGTATATAAATAAATTTTTAGATGAAAATATATCAATACAGTAAGTGAAGAAAATAATAAAAAAAAACTATTAAAACAATTATAGATCAGAATTATCAGATCAGAATATCATTTTATTTATATTGTAAGTATAAATAAGTTACAGTTCTGATCTATAATTGTGTGTATTTATATTGTAATACTATTAAGTAATAATGCAATGTTTGAATAATGGATTTTTTTATAAAACAATTTGAAGGTCTAATGTGCAGAGAAAATTTATTTAAGATATGAATTAAAGATAATACATTATATAGAACAAGATTCAATCATAGCTTTAAACAAACCATAGTAGAATGATTAAATAATAATGAAAATATTTTTCTTAGTAGAAATAAAAATTTTTAAAACAAATCTTCGTAAAATGAGGGATACCTGTATATATGTAAATATATGTATATATACATTTAATTAAATATCTTATTAACCCACAATTCAGATGGCATGACATCCCAACTTGTAATAAGAAGTGAAGGTAATAATTCAACAATAATGACTATAATGGAACGACGACAATAGCCTTCAATTTTTCCAACACTTCCACTATATTGGAACCGTATATATGTTTCTACAATCTGAAGAAAAATTAATTTTTATGAAACATTAATTAAATTAAATGTAATCTATAAATTTTCATAATTTTAAATAATTTAAGTAATAACACTTATTACCAAAGGATTTGATAAGTCAGCATAACTGGAGCTTTTTTTTGGAATATATTTATCTTTATGATAACCATTGCAAAGCTCATTATCTCTTAGACAGCTATTACCTAACAAAAATTAAAAAAAAAAAAAATTTTTTTTCATAAAAAATAAATAAGAAAGAACTTTAATTGAATTGTTCAACCAAAAGTTATAGTATTATCTGTTAACTTTTAAATTCTGATTATAGTGTAGCCAATACAATTTATGTTTATTAATTAATACTTAATTTTTTTATATACAGATAATAAATTATTCCTATAGGAATTAAAATTTATAAGAAACTATATTTAATTAGATTATTCCTATAGGAATTAAAATTTATAAGAAACTATATTTAATTAGTTTTTGAACATATTAAATTTATCAAATTTGATTAATAAATATAACTATTTAAATAACACTATTATAATTTGTTTTAAAATTGAACTTTTAAGAATGATGTAAAATTAATCTATTAATTCATAATTTTTTATTACAGGAATCCCTTGATATAAGTGTGGGTTTGAATAATGTGGTTTTGATTAGTGGACAAAAAAATTTGAGACTATCCTTTAATATAAGTGGTGCCAGATTTGATTAGTGCACTTCAACAAGTGCGATTTTTTTAATTTTAATTTTTTTTTTGCAAACCCTCTGAAGCATTAGCAACTGAATCTTGGGGATTGTAGTCTACATGATTTACAAGTGTGATTTTTTTAATTTTAATTTTTTTTTGCAAACCCTCTGAAGCAATAGCAACTGAATCTTGGGGATTGTAGTCTACATGAATTAGAGCATTGCAATAAATTTATTTATTTATTTTTAATTCTGTTAATATTACAACTTTCATCATCTAATTGTTATATTTTTTAATTTGTTCGTAATTTTATTTATTAATAAATTTGGCATGAATGGCAACTACCTAATAATAGCCTTAGAATATTATATAGCCAGCCTTGTCTTCAGTTCCTCTCCAGTATTTGATGTCTATGAACTTGCAATTATTTTTTAAAAATTACATAAATTTTGTAAAAAATAATTGCAAGTCCATAGACATCGAGTACTGGAGAGGAAAAAATAATAATTTTTTTTTTGTGAAAAATAAATTTTAATTCTTATTATAAATTTTTAAACTATATCATATTCCTCAATTATTTAAAGTACATGTAATGCAATATAGATGTTTTGAGAGAGGGGAAAAAAATATATGTTTACAATTTTGATATTTTCCAGGATTTATTATAATTATTCTCATTGGTTTTTTAGATTGATTAATGCGTTTTTGATATATGCGGTGTATTGCACGGATTTATTAATCACACTAATCAAGAGATTCCTGTATTTGTAAAACATTTTTACAACAATCTTAATATAATTATTTATAAATTTTAAATAAAGAAGACAAATCTGATTTATTTCCTGTTAATAATAAATATTGTGATTTCCTACTGTTATTCAGTGCTGAATTATCTGTTTATTGAATTTTTAATCTACAAATAGTTTTTACAAAGATATAATATGAAAAAGTTTTATTTTTTGTATCACAAAAGTTTTTAGATATAATATTAAATTAAAGTTAAAAAAATGACTAACATTAAAATAAAAAATATATAAATAGAAATTTTTTTATTTTAACAGGACTTCTTTAAAGAATTTCTATTTTTAAGCATATTATTTGTAAGCATTATAGAGAAAGCAATCTTAATCCTTAACAGACTATAAAAAAGTCTAGTTAATTTAATCATAAAATTATACTTAATTAGATATCAAAAATAGAAAATCTCCAACTTATATAGTTGGATTATTTTGCAAAACTTTATATAAGTTGAAACATATGTATGTTGGAGCATGCCCTATACCAGGGGTGGGCAATTATTTTCTGCCAAGGGCCGGATAAACAATCTTCAGGATGAAGTGGACCGTATAAAAATTGAAAAGTACCTAAGGGCAAATTGACCTTATGGCACCATAATTATGTAATTATGTAGTGAAATTATTGATGATAACATTAGCTACTCTATTTATAATTAATAAAAAACTATATTGACATAAAATGAGTACTCAAGTTCAAGCAAGATTTATTCTTGCACAAACACATTCTTATCATCATCACACAGGGCAATAATAATAGCTGTGCCAATTTATCTGCACATGTTCTTGTCAATCTCGCTGTCGTTAGATTAGTTATATTAAGCCACCATATCCTCATAGGATATTCTATATCTGGCAGCGGCCACTTACAGAGCCCATCACAGGCTAGCCAGCACCCAAAATGGGGTTAACTGGATGGTTGAAGGATGGGAAACAGTTTTTCAGGAGGGGTCCAGGGCTGGGTCCGGACCCTTCTTGAAAAATTGGAGGTGTGGGACCAGGATCCTCCAGGGTGGTAAGCCAAAGCTTTACCACACGGCCATACGGCTGACTTCGGTGTTGTATGTAGCCACTTTTGTGATACTTACACAAAGAATATATTCGTGTATAAATATTATTTTTAAAATATACTTTTCTTCTGTTATTTTCTTAGTTTTTGTTTGTATGCAAAGAATTCAAAATCATCCGTAGAAACTATGTTTTTCATTAGAAAATTAATTTGTCCTACGAATTAATAAAATTCAGATAATTTTCTTAAAACATAAGTATTTTATCAAACTGATTGATTGCTAGCAACCCATTACATCAGTATGTTACAAAATATTAGGTACGTACGTAATTTGTTCTAATTTATGCAGTGGGCCATATAAGATGCCTTCACGGGCCGGATCCGGTCCGCGGGCCGCCTTTTGCCCACCACTGCCCTATACAGTACTAGTAGATCACAAAACATAACATTAAAAATAGTTATATTAAAAAGCACATAAATCATGTAGTAAAACAATTCCTTATCATCTTGGAGAACCAGAATTAATTCAGAATGCTACACCTCCAATTTTTCAGGAGGATTCTGGTCTAAGCCCAGCTTGTTAACTAAATCTAATCTAATAAGCATATAAAACACATGTACATATGATAAATATTGAAATTAAGAGAAAAATGATTGTATTTCTACAGTGTAGCTTTATTTGCTTTGATAGTATTTTTTTTGTTTTTTTTTTATAAGTCAGGGAATTTCTATGTAAGTATGAATCTACTTAAGTTGGGGACAGTCTGTATACAAATTTTAATTTCAATTATTATGAAAATTATTTTACAAAAATTTTCATTATTACATTTTTTGAACAAGAATTCAATTTCTAGATAAGAAAACCACATTATAAAAATTTGAAATAACTTAATGTTGTATTATTTTAAAATTTGGATTCTTACTTGATGAAAAAACATTTTCTTTGAAATCAAAATGACCAGCTGTAGTAAGAATATTTAACTTAAAAGATGCTGATCCTCCTGGAACAATTGGAATTTGATCATTTAGTTCTTTCTTATCCCATTTCAATACTACTGTTTTATTGCCTATAAATAAGAATTGTTTTAAACTATATGCATAAAATATAGATTAATACTAATTAAATTTTCCTAATTTTAAATCAAAATAAAATAGATCATCAAATATCATGCATATGAGAAATTTTTTTAGCACTTTAGCCCTCTATGTTAAATTTTATTTTTTCAGATTATTGCCAATCTAACCAAGAGTTTTAATTTAAATGAACATTTTTCATTATAATTATTAATTCTTCATATACAGATAGATTAATGATTTCTAAATATTTTTAATATAAATTGAAAAGATTCATTTAAATAATAACTTCATTTAAAATTTGACTATAAATAAAATATATAATTAAACAGATTCAATATTAAATATATTAGATAAAATAAATTTTAAATCAATTGATCATCTTCAATTAAACAATATCCATTTTAATCAGACTTCTTCAATAATAATAATTTTATTTTTTTTTAATAACTAATAATGGAATGAATTTTTTTTTTAAAAATTTAATAAAATGAATTTAAAAGTGCTAAGTTTCACTCTCCATAACATGTTTTATGATGTAAACTAATAATGGAATGAATTATTTTTTTTTAAATTTAATAAAATGAATTTAAAAGTGCTAAGTTTCACTCTCCATAACATGTTTTATGAATAATGAAATTATATACAATATAATGTTTTGTTAAAGAAAATTATATATAATTTGAAAGATGTGTTCATTAAAGAAAACTATATATAAATTTTAAATATAATTGTATAAAAATATTTTACCTTTCAATATATCAATATCAATAAATTCAACTTCTCCTCTCCCATCATTAAATAGAGTTACTGTACATTCCTGACTGAAAAAAATTAATTCATAATAAATCATTTTAAACAGAAAAAATTAACTTTTTTAATCTTGAGAAATATATCAATCACTCAATTTACAAATTTTTAATATAATATATTAAGTCTTTATGTAACCTTTTCTTTGATTTGAAAAAGGATTTTATTATTACAAAATTATCACTAATTTATATATAGTAGATTCCAATTAAGTGGGATAGTTGGGTAATTAATTTACCCAGATAATCTTCAAAATTTTACTAAATATTTAATTGCTTACACTCTTAAACAAATTTAATCATACTTTAATGCACTATCAGCAGTAGAGACACCATAACTTAAAAACTCTTTTAATTATAACAAACGTTTTCAACTAATTACAGTCATCTTCAGGTTAACACATACTATTACATTACAAATATACAATACAAACTTCAAGGGAATTATAATCCAAATAAATCCAAACAACTTGCCAAATTTAACCCTTGAGATACACAACAGAATTTTAAACCGAAATAAATTTAGATAAACTATAGAAATTACTAAGCCAACGAGTGGCGCCATCTATTAATTATAAATTAAACAGGAATTTTGACTAATTTACCTGAAGAAGAAAAAATCTGCCTCAGCCCGGGATCGAACCGGGGACCTTTGGGCTAACGTCCCAACGTCATACCGCTAAACCACCGAAGGGTTAAATTTGGCAAGTTGTTTGGATTTATTTGGATTATAATTCCCTTGAAGTTTGTATTGTATATTTGTAATGACTATTACTAAAACATAAACATTCTGAATTGAATGTTTATGTTTTGGTAATAGTATGTGTTAACCTGAAGATGACTGTAATTAGTCGAAAACGTTTGTTATAATTAAAAGAGTTTTTAAGTTATGGTGTCTCTACTGCTGATAGTGCATTAAAGTATGATTAAATTTTCAAAATACTGAAAAAATTGGAATTATGGACAATATACATTTAATATCAAAAAATAAATAAATTACATACATATGTATAGTCAAATACTCTATTATTTATTGAAAAAGAAAACAAGAAATTTATTTATTTCATTAAGAAATTATTTCAATATAATTTTAATTGCCAATTATCTAATATACTATAAAGAAATGAAAAGATTTTTGAAAATTTTCTGAATCTTAAAATTACTGTTCATTATTAATAACAAAAATAAATCATAGAATAGTCAGCACATAATTTTACACTCTGGACTTCTACTTTTATGATTATTTGAAATTAGTTTATCCTGACTTATGTATAAATATTTCAGCTATTGCATATAAGTAAAAAATCAATAATTAAACTTCACTTATGAGTTACAGATTAAATCCAATTACTCCACAACTCAAATAATTGTGAATCTACTTATTTCAGAAGAAATTATTGTTAAATGAAATTACTTTCTTGGCAAACAAATTTATAAGATAGAAAATAAACAGTGAAAATAGGAGAAATAAATTGAAATTTTCATTAGATAATGTTTTCAGCCATTCAATGGTCATCTTCAGTTAAATGAGTGAAGATGGCCATTGAATGGTTGAAAACGTTATCTAATTAAAATTGTATTTTATCTTTTCTACTTTTAGTGCTTATTTTCTGTATTAATTGACTGTAGGATGAATAATTATAAAGCAAATTTACATTTATAAAGTCATTAAATTTATTTATATATCTATCACTTGAACTATTGATTCAATAACATAATATAATTGTGGAATTTTCACAATCCCTTTCTACAAAACTTCAATTGTTGAAATAATCCATTTATTATTGCATATATAATAAAAGATATATATGGTTTTTATTTTTGCTTTGAAAATTCTTTTTAAAATAAATAGGTAGTTCTTGGTTTAAAAATCCCATGTTTGCAAGTTTATTTTACAAATATGAAGTATGAATAGGCTACATATCAATTATTCAATATAAGCCAATTCAAAAGTCCACTATGGTATATGATCATTCCTGACAACTATACAGTTCACACAATAATTCCTCATGCTGTTTACTAGTGTGGTGATGAGGTCCTAGGGCAATAAGGGCCACTCTTCTGCAAGAGCTATTTGGAGCTCCTAAAGGTTCTGGGAAGAGGTTGGTATGTTGAAATTCATCTCCCTAATGCATCCACACATGCTCAATAGGATTGAGATCAGACCTATCTGGCCATTCTATTCTTCAAATATTTCACTAGCATGGAAATCTGGTTAGCTTGATGAGAATAAGCATTATCATCCATAAAAATTAAATCTGGGCCAACAGCTCTTCTGAAAAGCCTGACCTAGGATGCTAGAATGTCATCTTTGTAGATTAAAAAAGCAGTCATTGAACTATTCTGGAAGATATATAGGTCTGTGTACCCATTTATCATTATCCCTGCCTAGACAAGAACACTATCACCACCAAAGTTGTCTCTTTCCTTGATGTTGGAAGAGCAATAGTGAGTTCTTACCTCCTTCCAGATAGTAAAAGATCAAGAATTACTGTTTATACTGAATTGGAACTCATCCAAGAAAAGAACATGTAACTATTGGCCCCAAGTACCCTGAATCTTTGATGCCTAGGGCAGCATTTTTTTAGCCCCCCTCTCCCCTTCTAAAAAACATCTGTTTTAACTTTCAACACATATTTTATTTTATATTCTGCGATACTTAACATTTAAGAAATATTCAACAAAATTTGTGTGTTTTGATTTGAATTTGAATTAACTATCTATCAATACATATTGTATATGCATATCGTATTTAACACTAAATTTTAAAAAATTATTTACGAATATCAATAATTATAAATAATTTTTAAGAACTGAAAATGATACAAAAATATTTATACAAATATCTGGTGAATAATAATGATATTCCATGCTTTTGGTTCCCTATTCAGCTTGGTACCCAGGGTGAACTGCCTCCTTCTGGGTATGCTACAGCATTTTCCCACTGATTTCTGAGCTCCAGAGGCAATGCTGATGATTCCATGTTAACCCCACTCTTCTGGCAGAGAGAGTGAGAGGGACAAAACCCACTGGTCTTCTCTGATAAACACCCCTCTCATGAAGTCTTCTATACATAATATGTCAGGATATTCTTATCCCTTTGGCTGTTGTGAGATCTCACAACAGCCAAAGGGATCTGACTCCTGAGTGATTGATCTTGCTATCATTCCCTGTGTCTTTTTGCAGTCAGAGATATATAGTGGCATCTACAGCAGTTGTAGCATGAGGACAAAGTTGTCCTGGTTTCCAATGAACATCACCTGTTTGTTCAAACTGTCTGCAGAGTTTTAAGAGGCCTTATAAGGAATATGTAGGGCTCTTGAGACTTTTGTCAGGGACTGACCAGCTTTGATCATACCAACTGCTCTGCACTCAAAACTCTTCAAAATTGTCCCTTTGATGTCTTTGTGACATGATTGACTTCATATGCTAATGAACTGAAATTATTGTCATATCGTCACTTCCTACACTTTGTATAAAAGGTGACAGAACTATTCTGCCTTTCAACTTCCTCCCTAACTTACATGTTTGGAGCTATATAATGCATTTGAAACTGTGTACAGGAATACCTTGATTACCGCAGTTTCGATTATCGTGATTCTCGATTTATCGCGGTTTATAATTTTATATTGAAGTTCCAATTATTGCACTCCAAATTCGAATTATTGTGGCCTCGAGATGACTATATATGCAACCAAAATTACATTTGCTCTCCAGGTAGCTCTCTTTAGCACTTCGTTTATATCCGTCGGCACTTACTCATCACTCATCAGTAACTGTCCACCTTTACCTGAAGTAACTGTGGACAGGACCAGCTTAACCCAGTAAACAGACGATGCACCACATCGGGGCACCAAAATTATCATTTTCTCAATATTATTACTCAGCAATATTGTATATTGCTGAGTTGATGTTACAAGAAAGCTACATTGGGGTTCGGGACAGTACTACATGTGAATAATTATCTCTCTTCTTATTTACCCCTACAATAAATACTAAAATAAACAAGGATGAAGTCTATAGCTATCAAGAAGAAACGTAGAGTGATCAGCTTAGAAGATTAGTATGTTTAACACATTTTTTTTTTCCTGAAAAATCCATTTCTTGAAATCCTTGGCAATGATCACCCATTTTTCATGCATTATTTATCCCAATCCTGAAAATCCATTTCTTGAAAAATCCTTGGCAATGATCACCACATGCATTATTTATCCTGATTATCGAGTATTTTTCGTGGCAACAATAACCACGATAATCGAGGTATTCCTGTATTTGTCTTATGCCATGCAACAATTTTGTGCGCACAATATTTCATTACATCTTCTTGTTTATACTGTGAGTTTTGTGTATTTTATATATTATCCTTTAATTTTGAGCACTAGTTGCTGTATTTGTCTTATGCCATGCAACAATTTTGTGCACACAATATTTCATTACATCTCCTTGTTTATACTGTGAGTTTTGTGTATTTTATATATTATCCTTTAATTTTGAGCACCAGTAATGTAGTTTAACCTGCTTTAAAGTTCAAGAAATTTGATATAAGACTAAAAATTCTTTAACATTTATATGGCATAAATAATTTTTGATTATTATAATTTACTTGATTTTAAAACCATATTTTCATTTCTTTAGATAAAAAAAATCATTGTGTAATCGTAAATTATTGATTTCATTGGACTTAATTTTATTGCAGTCATACTGCATTGCTAGAACAGAATCTGAATTTAACATTGTATCTATAGGAATCTGAGTTTTGGTTTATGGATTTTTACTTTAAGAGCATAATCCAGGAATGAATTAACTTACATAGTCAGGAAGTATCTGTATTTTTCCTAATTTTAAAAAGAAACAGCAAATGAAATTATGTTTTTTTTTTTTAAATTAATTTTTTTACATCATACAATACATGAGAAATATGAGGTGGAAGGTCAATTAGGAACTATGTAAGGTTTATAAGAAAATTTCATTGTTGTTAAAGTAAAAATTAGAGAAATAATGAATCAGTTACATGGCTCTTGGAATGTGTCATGGGGTGGTGTGGCGGACGCCATGTTTGGAAGTCGTATATTCTCGTCGGCAGGAACATTTGTGCAGAAAGTATTAAAATTGGAGATAATATGATATAATTTAAATGGGTATATTATGACAAGAAAAATGCAAGAGACTTATTTTGAAAGAATAACCAAGTTTTATTATTTAAGTATGTTTGATACAGTTGATTGCATACAGTTGCCAATATGCAAATCAAGTACAGGCATAAAGACTGTTGGTAGCTGATGTCCATAGTTCCTTCTCATAGTGGATTTCTTGTCATTCTGTGGTGTTCGTCAAAAGTCTTCTGTGGCCGTGGAGTTTATGTGGTGTTTTTCACCTGGACCTGTTTTGTGGACTTTGTACAGAATCATCATCTTGGATATTTATGTTTTCGAAGAAACTGTTTATTGTGTTAATACTAATCCAGTAAGTTTTAAGTTGTTATTACAAGTTTTGGATAATAAAAGTTTGGTTATTTACATTATGGATGCAGTCTTTATTTTGTTGTGAGGGGTCAGAACTCTGGCAAAGCTTCTGGGGCAATCCCGAACTTCACATCTATCTTAGTGTGATCATATCTATGATAGCATTTGCCAGGAAATCAGGAAATTTAAGGATGAAAATCAATGGATCAGATTCAGATCAATTCTGGAAAAATAAAGAATGAGACAAAGGATTTGATTTCAGATCTTTCAGCAGAAAGAAAGTTATTATTTTTCTTATTAGCTATTCATCAATCTATATGTTTTAAAAAGTAATATTCTATGACATTAATAGGTAAATATAACTTGCAGCATGTAGTATCTTCATCTCATACAAATTCAGATCATCATCAATTGTTATTTTTTTTACTATCATAGTGATTTGTGGAATTATTTCTATATTTGAAAAGTATGTTTTATCATTACACTTTATTTAGTTATTTTAATATGCAATTATTTATTATTTCATGATTATAGTAGTAATAAAATAATCATAAAACTATCAAATTCTGCTGCCTATAAGAAATATAAGGAATCCACAAGCACTTTAAGAACTGCTAAATATCTAATAATAAATTGAAAAGTATGATCCCAAAATGTATTCAGTCCATTTTGACCATTTTTTTATTTCATGAAATAAGAAAATGACCAAAATGGACTGAATGTGTTTTGGGATCACACTCTTCAATTGCTGATTACAATTATTTGACAATTTGAAAATTTGAAACATTATTTGAAAATTTAAAACCATTAATTAAAAGATTATTGGACAATGCTAGTTCTACAATAATTCTTTATTTCCAATGGATTGTTACAGCAATATGCGAAGCTTATGAATTGTTGGAACATTTTTTTTCATTATATAACTTATTAACTATCCTTTGTAATAACTTTGTCAAATTCAATTCTTTAAAATGGATTAAACGTGTTTTGGGATCTCACTCTTCAATTAGGTATTTTTCCTCTAAAGTGCTTGTGTATTCCTTGTAGTAAAAAAAAATATTTACATATAAGTAAAAAAATTAAAGCTAAATATAAAAAAAATTTTGTTCAAAATTTAATACTTTTCATCAGTTTTGAATAGTTTTCAATAGTTTTGAAAATTCATCAGTAATACTATAATAATACTATACTATAATAATATTAACAAAGTTTAAGTAAAAATATTTATATGCATTTTCATTAAATTCGTGATTGTGTTCCAGGCCGCACGTAAAAGCTTGCTGGCCCAATGTAGCCCATGAGCTGCAGGTTGAGAATGGCTGATCTAGATTTTGCATGAATTAGGTTTAATTGGATTATTACACTTGAAAATTTAGTTTGTTATTCAATTAATAATTCTGTATTTTGTATCAAAAAATTTAATACTTTTCAATAATACTATAATAATACTATACTATAATAATATTAACAAAGTTTAAGTAAAAATATTTATTAAAGCCAAGGATATTTTAGCGAATTGAAATAACTATCACTTATTGCAGCTGAGATAAATAAGGATAAACTTTAATAACATACAAAAATACTAACGTTTTCGGCATAACGCCATCATCAGGCACAAAAATTGAAAATTCAAATAAGATTCGAACCACGGAAGGAACAAGAAACAATGTTGCTATGGCAACCGCAAAGATGAACGCACACAACATCTTGCTTATGTAGGTGTCACAAGTAGAAATCTAAATAAAAGAATCTTTGAACACAAATGTGACATTAAACAAGTCAACCTATTAACATCCCTAGCAGTTGAAGCTTATAACAGGGATTTAACAATACTTTAGGATGAGGCAAGCATCGTAAGACCAGTAAAACCAGATATAACACCTATCGTCATGGAGTCGTTAGAAATTTTAAAGAAAAGTAAACAGGAAAACCTGGTGAATGACAAAATCGCTTGGTATCCACCCTGCCCATGGAGATATGTGATTAATAAAGAAAATAATTGAGACTTTTTCATATTCTAATTATATATTGTTAAGAAAAGGTTTTCTTGTACATTAATATGTATTATATTTTATTAATGTTGTATTTACATTAATAATTACAATTATTACATAATTATTACATTTATTTATTTCTGTTTATATTAGTTAAACCTGATTTTTATGTATTGTTAATTTTTTGTAACAAAATGCAGTTGCCATAGCAACATTGTTTCTTGTTCCTTCTGTGGTTCGAATCTTATTCAAATTTTCAGTCTTTGTGCCTGATGATGGCATTATGCCGAAAACGGTAGTATTTTTGTATGTTATTAAAGTTTATCATTATTTATCTCAGCTGCTATAAGTGCTAGTTATTTCAATTTGCTAAGTATTGGAGTTTAAGTGAATCTTATTCAAATTTTCAGTCTTTGTGCCTGATGATCGCATTATGCCGAAAACGGTAGTATTTTTGTATGTTATTAAAGTTTATCCTTATTTATCTCAGCTGCTATAAGTGCTAGTTATTTCAATTTGCTAAGTATTGGAGTTTAAGCAGTTTTTAAAGACTTTTATGCCAAGGATATCAAATGTTAAACAAACATCAACAAAATTATTGCAGATAGTAACTAATTATTACTAAAAAGATTGACTAAAATAGAGTTGATTTAAGATACGTAATAAAACATATTGTAATGTTAACATCTAACTAAACCACTACTAGCAGTTGAGAAAAAAATCTTTTTAATATGCAAATGTTTTTGGCACAACAGCCATCTTTGGGATACACAAATTAGAACAGTTCTAGTTCTAATTTGTGTAGCCTGAAGATGGCCTTGTGCCGAAAATGTTTGCATATTAAAAAGATTTTTTTCTCAACTGCTAGTAGTGCTTTAGTTAGATATTAACATTGTATAGGAGTATAAGCAGTGATTAGAGCAAGTTGACTAATTAAACATATTGTATGCAATTTCTATAAATAATCAGAGAATATAGTATATATGTTACAGGTCAAACCTGAATTCAGGAAATACTAGAATTTCCTAGTCAAAATGAGAATGTCCTAACGCTTGTCGGATGTTCTAGTATTTCCTAGGACGAACTCGAAATGACGAACATTTCTTATTCAAAGTCCAGAATTTCTAGTTTTTACTAGTCAAAACCTGAAGTTGCAAACAGTTAAAATAAAAGTCTTCATTTCTCATGTATTCCTGCTCAGAGTTCTATATTTCATAGCAGAAATTTCTTTGTTTAGAGAATATTCGCAAGGATTAACAAATCTCATTGAGGAAGGCTGCAATCTGCACTAGTGGAAGCACACAGGCTAAACCCGCTTTCAATGCACGAAGCATTGTGTATCTAAATTATGTTTGTGCAAAAGAATAACATTTTGTGTAATTCTGAATGCCACAAAAGCCTACCTTGCAAAAATAAAGAAGAAGAACCTAGTTGTATTTTTCAACTTTTAAATTTTTTTACTTCGTATTTTATGTTGAGCCTCAATTAATAAAAATATTAAAATATTTGTCCATAAAAAATATTCTTTGTGCATTGAAATTCTTGTATTCATTATTACATGGTTCTTTTAAGTCAACTTTGTAATAATGAATGAGAGTCAGCTCTGTTTCAATTCGTCTTATTTCATTTTCTCAACAGAAAATAACAATGAAATTGTTATTTCCTATCAAATAATAAAAATATGCATTATGTTCAGTATAATAATGTTTATAATCAATTCATGTTTTTAGTCAAATAATCAACAAGTTTTGTATTCATGGTATTAACGTAAATACAAAAATAAAAACACGACTAGGTACCTTTTTATTTATTTTTGTAAGGTAGGCTTTTGTGGCATTTAGAATTACACAAAATGTTATTCTTTTGCACAAACATAATTTAGATATACAATACTTCATGCATTGAAAGTGGGTTTAGCCCTGTGTTTTTCCACTGGCACAGATTGGAGCCTTCCTTAATGAGATTTGTTTATCCTTGTGAATATTTTTGTTTGTTAATTCTTCCACTGGCGCAGATTGGAGCCTTCCTTAATGAGATTTGTTTATCCTTGTGAATATTTTTGTTTGTTAATTTGTTTATCCTTCTGCTGTCAAATATCGAACTCTGTGTGGGAATACATGAGAAATGAAGATTTTTATTTTAATTGTTTGCCATTTCAGGTTTTGACTAGGAAAAACTAGAAATTCCATTTATCCTTCTGCTGTCAAATATTGAACTCTGTGTGGGAATACATGAGAAAAGAAGATTTTTATTTTAATTGTTTGCCATTTCAGGTTTTGACTAGGAAAAACTAGAAATTCCGGACTTTCGATAAAAATGTTCGGGGCTCCAAAATAAAAAAGGAAGATGAAGAAGAAGAAGAAATGTTCGGCATTTCAAGTTCATATTTGGCATTTCAAGTTCAGCCTAAGAAATACTAGAACTTCTGACAAGTTGGCATTTTGAGTTCGTCCTAGGAAATACTAGAACGTCCGATAAGCGTTAGGTCATTCTCGTTTTGATTAGGAAATTCTAGTATTTCTTGAATGTCCTGTAACATATACCTACTTGTTTTTGAAATATAATTACTTATATGCATTTAAACAGTTATTGAACTTTCCAATTACAATATAAATAGTTAGAAAATTGATTGTGTGATCAAAGTTTATAACTAGAACAACAGATCAACTAATGATATATATAATTATATATATATACATAATTACATATACTTATATATGTAGATAAAAACAAATTTTTAAAATATGGCTTACCTTTCCATCTGAATTAAGTGTAGTCATTGAACTAGCTCGTTTCATTCTTTAAAAAAATTTTAAAAATTTTAATTTTAGAAATATACATGAACATACTTTATATATATAGTTTATATTTTTTATATAAATACATATAGTAATTTACCTAACATCCAACCTCTGAGAAATCAGAGACAGATTGAATAATTATAAATGTTGATCTGCAGCTTTAATAAGAATTTAGAGTTGCATATAAGGCAGCTTTAAACCTTAAAATACTATTAATCTAGCAAACTAGTTAGTCAAGATGAATTAATTATCACATGACCCTTTCCCCTATTTGATTTTATAACTTTTTCCAAAATATTAAAATTATCAATTTCAAATTTATTGAAAATGATTTATATTGAATCAATATCACTGACATAATAAGAAAAAAATATATATATAGTTTTAGAGCAATTTCTCAACTAAATATTTTCCAACCCTGAATAAAATGCATTACTGAAACCCCCTAGAAAATCATTCCTATTGACCATTTATATATACCATATCTGACTAGATATATGTTTATGATGTAAATATCCAATTTAAATAAAATTTGCATATATTATTGTTATCTACTAAAAAATTTTTTATACTAAAACAGTCAACATCAATATATACAAATTTTTACTCAAATTGGATAATATTGGCATGATAAATTATTTCAACAGGCAAAAATCCTGAAAGATATGGTTAAAATCAATAATTTTCAATAGGCTTAATCACTTAGAAGGCCGCAATAATGCATATATATTTCATTCAGATTGAATAATATCTAGGCAAGATATTTTCTCCAAAATACATGAATATCATTTTTCTTATTATATTAATAATACTGATCCAATATCAATTATTTTCACTAAATTCTGTTCTGTAATGTATCTAATAACATATTTAAGTTTTAACCAAATCAAATACAGGCAGTTCTTAATTTACGACAGGGTTTGATTCAAGCCCTGCAGTCATAAGTCCTAAATGCCCAAAATTTATTGATTTCTCACTACTAATATTTACTAGGACATTATACATTATCTTAATAAACATTAATATAAAGCTACAAGAGCTAGATACAAAAAATTACATTTTTGTACATCAGATCATTGGGTCAAGGGCTCTAACTCAAGGAACTGCATTGATCAATCACAGAATTTATTGATTACATCACTGTTATAAGTCAAGAACTACTTGTATATACATGCATTATTGTAATAATGGATGGATAATCAGGTATATCTAATTCATATATCCTTTAATTCCATTGGAATGTAAAGAGTCAGATAAACTATGATAAATGAAAAATTTATTATTAAAATTTTAGTAGTATTTGAAAAATATATAAGTTTTATCTATATTAGATAATATATACATGCATTATTATGATAATAATGGAGAGTCAGATAAACCTAATTCATACGTCTTTTTATTTTATCAGAATGGAAAGGTTAAAAAATTGATCTTAATATATGCAAAATTTAATTTGCAATTGTATAAATATATCATATAATTAATTAAATAATTATTTGTAAATTTAAAAATTTTATCTAAGAATTTATAAATATATTTTTATATAATTAAAAATTTATTAATTTAAATAATAATATTTTTTTAAATAATCTCAACAAAATAATTTTTAACAGTGAATATTTTAATAATTCAAAAACCATCATTTCTTTTAGAGAATAAAAAAAATTATTTTTTAATAGCATTTAATCAGACTATTACCAATTTAATTTTGAGATACTATATTGTTCTAATTAGAGTAAAAAGCATCAATATTTAATATTTTTAAAGATTAAAAATATTAAAACAGGTTATGGACATTTATTTAAATTAGTAAAACTGAAATATGAGGAACTTTGTAGTTTTAGTATTTTAAAGTTTTAGCAATAATTAAAAAATTTTCTGACTTTTGAAATAAATCATCAGTGGTTAGATATTGGATAAATCACAGTGTATAGGGATAAATAAAAATAAATTTAAACTTTTCTAAATCTTAACCTTGCTGCCAATTCTTGCATTCTCTCGTAAAATGCTTGATCTCCATCTCCTCTTCCTTTTAATTTATGCACCAATTTAGCACTGCTGTGACGTATAGATGCTCTTAACTTACTGAAGGAATTGCTCCTCTTCAACTTTCCATTACAACTCTGCTAAACAGATACGAGGGGAAAAACATGAGAGAACTTTTGTTCCGAATCGTCCAATATTTAAATGAAACCACAATTATTTAAATAATCTTAAGTGCATTTATTAATAAATTTTCTTCAAAAAATATATACATACATATATATATATAAAATGAAAATACTGATGTATATTTTTTTAAGCTATTTATTAAAAAAGTAAAAACGAAAATCAAATTTTTTTATATTTTATACATCTTTTTAAATAATCAGAAGTAAATTAATTTGTAGAGAAATTTTTATTTACAAGATAAAACTCAAAAAGACAATCTATTCAAGAAGGAATTACAAAATACAAATATGACAAACTGATCATGTGAAGATTAAAAACAAACAAGAGACATTTCTTTGAATTTGAAATCTTTTATTTGTCTGTATTAAAGTTGTACAGATTAGATAACTACAGTAACATATCGATAACATTTCACCACAAAATCTAGATATGTTTTGTTATCACAATCTTTTTTCACTGTAATATATAATTATGTATATATCTGATTACAGTAACACTTCTAGTCATATTTAATTAATTTGCAATTATTACAATAAAACGAGAGCAGTACACTACACAATATGATTTCACAGTTTTTCAAATAGTGGGTTTTACACATTGATCAAACATGTAATAAAAATGCTATAAGTCAAACCTTCACCATTTCCCTTTGACTCACTAGTGCCTACACAATATTTATAAGGTCATGGTCAACTGTTACATTTTAAACGCAACTTTAATAAATATTTAGTTCATAACCATTTAAAACCAATTATCTTTACTACTAATCTAACGGCCACAAAACCTACTGCTATAAAAAACATTAGAAATAGCAGAATTGACTTAGAAATATAAATACATCTTTTCTTTATTCATTATTTATTTATTATTAAACAACATCTCAAAAATAGTGAACCAACACAATTTCTTTATTATTAACAAGTAGTTAATCATGATAACTTTTAACAGCAAAAAGCAACTAACGATTGTTTCTGAAGAACTAAAGTTCTGATATAAAGACTTGAAGTATATTTGCTAACTCACATTTATTTCCAGCTTACAAAATATCACAGATTACTGAGGAAATGTGCTGGAAAAAATGCAAATCATCCAGCGTCATGATTATAAAAATGCAGTGCTACAATGGTAACTAATCAGTGAAATTCGCAATGGGGTGAATGCTCCAGTAACCAATTTTTTTCTCTTATTTTGAGCAATTTAAAATCAGTAGCGATAATATTAATGGCAGTGCACTATTGACGAAGTTATCTCGTACTGGATGTTGTCATGTTGTCGTGCGTTACGTATGTGATTCCTGATCTCAACCACCAATCATGGTGGGGATGGCACATATCATTCATTGTGAATGGAAACCAAGCACATGGAATAATTTAGATTTGAGACCTGTTCCTGCTGCGCGACCTCCTGATGTCGGATCGATGCTTGAGTTCAGGTTCATGCCGTCATTTTGCTGCAATAGGATGGCAGTTGGCTGCATGGAGACACATAAAATAGAGATGTATGTGACGCGAGTACCTGTTACCAAAAATATTTCAACTAGTCTGATTGCACAGACTTCCCTTAAATAATTCCAGAAATTTAAGCATTTTACAAAATCATTTTTAATTATAATTTTTTAAATAAATTTTATTACGTTTTTTAAGTGCAATCAATCTAGCTGTGCAAATTTCTTAAGCAAGTGCATAAAAATAAACAATAGCATCCAATAACATAACACAAAGATTATAAATAATCATCAATAATAAGCAGTTATAAAAAATTATCAATATTAATAAAATAATAAATGAATAATTTGTAGATTTTTTAATTTTAAATTAATAAATGTCCATAACATTATCATATTTATACTTATGAACAATGCCATATTTTAATCAGTCGATGTTGTGAGACAGTAAATAAAGTTTTATCTTTTATCATCCTATTTTTTATAATCTCTAAAATAATTATATTTCTGACAATTCAGTTATACTTTTTTTTTTAATTTAACTAATTCCATCATAAATTTTTATTTAATTAATTATAAAACTTGAACTAAATTTTAAAATGCTTTAAAAGTTTCATTTGGAGAATTTAAATAAATCAAATTACATTGATGTATATAATGTAAATTATAAAATATTAAACTTTCATTATAAATAACAACAGAAATATATATGTATTGTTGATTATATGATTTTATTCAATTATTATTCAAATAAAGAAAAAAAATCTATTGAGTAAGGATACTATTGCAAAGGTATTTAATCAATTTTTGGTAATGTGAAATTGTATTAGATTTCATTCTTATTTTATCAGATTTTTTCCTCAAATAATTAAAACAATCAAAAAATCAATTATTATTTTTTACTTAAATAAATAACAATAAAAATAATAGTTCATTTATTGCTAATTATAAATTGTTTATTATTAAGTCAGAAAATCTGACTTAAACAATTTATAATTAGTAGTAAAATTATCCAAATTATTATTCTAAATAAACTGGAAAATTTTGTATATACTTTTAGAATTAATATTTATACAGCTTTATTATAGAGAATAGGCCAATATAATTTCAGAATTAGCCCAGTCAGGAATGAATAGACACCATTTCAGGCAAAGACATGCTGTTGCTAATTGGTGACTGGAATGCGAAAGTTGGCAAAATTAGAGTACCAGGGATTACTGGGAAATTTGGTTTAGGAACTCGCAATGACGCTGGAGAAAAACTAATTGATTTTTGTGGAAAGAATTCTCTATTCATTGCTAACACCTTTTTTTCAGCTGCACAAAAGAAGACTTTACACATGGACATCCCCAGACAGACAACATCGAAACCAGATTGACTACATAATAGGAAATAAAAGATGGAAGAGTGCAATACAATCTGCCAAGACTCTCCCGGGTGCTGACTGTGGGACTGATCATGAACTACTGATTTCAAAAATCAGGATTAAACTAAGAAAACTGAAGAAACAAGCTCCATCCAGATATGATCTAAATAACACCATTAAAATATTCAGTTGCTGAAAAAAATAAATTTAGTGAACTGAATATGTTAGAATGCAAACCAGATGAATTATGGATTGAACTAAGAGAAATTGTACAAAATCTAAATAACACCATTAAAATATTCAGTTGCTGTAAAAAATAAATTTAGTGCACTGAATATGTTAGAATGCAAACCAGATGAATTATGGATTGAACTAAGAGAAATTGTACAATCAGAAGCAAAGAACAACATTCCCCAAATTAGAAAGAAGACTTCCATTTGCTTTCTGCAGAAGCTATCCAGATTGCAAAGAAACGGAAGAGAATGAAAGTTGCAGGGAACATACAAGAAGTAAGGAAATTGAATGTCGATTTCCACGTCAAGCTAGAAAAGATAAAGAAAATTTTCTAAATCAAGAGTGCCAACAAATAGAAAACCTAAATTTGACAGGAAAAACAAGGGACCTTTTCAAGAAAATTAAAGAAATCACAGGCAAGTTTACAGCAAAAGTTGGAATTCTCAGGAATGAAGATGGGAGAACCATATCTGAAGCAACTGAAATGAAACAAAGATGGAAAGAATACACAGAAAATCTCTACAAGCAAAACAGCAATATGACAGAAACTTACGATGTGAAGGACTATATTACGAAACCTGCCCCAATGCAAAAGGAAGTACAATGGGCACTGAAACAACTCTCAAATAAGAAAGCACCTGGACTAGATGGAATTCCAATTGAGCTGTGGAAAGCTGGTGGAGAAGCCACGATTAAAGTATTAACAGTACTATGCCAGCATATTTGAAATAAGGCTGAGTGGCCAAATGACTGGAAGAAGTCGACATTTATTCCTATACCAATAAAAAATGATGCCAGCGAATGTGCAAATTATTGTACCATTGCATTAATTTCTCATGCCAGTAAGGTCTTACTAAAGGTTTTACAGAAAAGAATAGAGCCATACATGGAGAGAGAAATGCCAGCAGTGCAAGCTGGTTTCAGGAGAGGCAGAGGAACATGTGACCAAATTGCAAACATCAGATGGATAATGGAGAAAGCCAGGGAATACCAAAAAGATGTGTACCTGTGCTTTATTGATTACAGTAAGGCTTTTGACTGTGTCGACCATGCTAAGCTGTGGAACATTTGAGATCCATGGGAGTTCCAGAGCATCTTATTTTACTCACAAGAAACCTTTACATTGGATAAGAAACTACTGTTAGAACAGAATTCGGAAAGACAGAATGGTTCAAAATAAAAAATGGAATGAGACAGGGCTGCATTCTCTCTCCATATCTTTTTAATTGTTACAGTGAATATGTTATGAGAATGGCTCAATTAGAGAATACTACAGCTGGTATTCGAATTGGTGGAGAAATCATCAATAATCTGAGATATGCTGATGACACCACTCTGCTGGCCGAAAACAAGGAAGACTTGATGGAATTGATTAAGAAAGTCAAAAAGGAAAGTGCCAAATGTGGACTAATGCTAAACATAAAAAAGACAAAAGTAATGACAACAAGCATGAATACTGATTTTAAAATTGATGGCGAGAAGATAGAGGCTGTGGACAACTATGTGTCCTCCAGAATTGATAAAAAGGGACAATGCGCTGGAGAGATAAGGAGGAGGTTGACCCTAGGAAGAATTGCAATGACCGGTTTATCCGGCTATTTTTAATATAAGCAAATATTGTCTTGGAAATTAAATTTATTGAAGTTATTAAAAATAACACATAAAATTTATATTCACTAATTTCTTATCACTTTCATTAAATTTCCATTCAATCTAAGTATTATAACATAACATCAATTTCTTTTGTAAAATAGGTGAAAGAAACAATTAATAATATTCAAGAAAATACATGCAATAATGCACAAATATATTCATATATTTTTATAGGAATATATACTAAAATTAGCATCTATATATATTAAAGCATAAGCTAGGAACAGCAATGCTATTTGAGTGATCTAAATGTTACAATGGCTAAGTGATATGCTAGCTGGATAATATTACTGAAGTATAATGATACTGTTTTTGGTAACTGAGCAATCTCATTGGATTATAATGATCAGGTGGTTATTGGATTTGAAATTAATGGAAGATGTGGAGCATTGGCAATATATTGTTTCATTAAGTTACTGAAATTCAGATTTCATATTAAAGGTTGTTATAGTTTTATTTTTAACATCTAGTCTATCCCTAATTTGCTATCTATTTTATCTTATATTACATATTCTAACTACCTGCTTTATCTCATTAATTATACTATTAATCAAACATTCGAGCACTTATTGCAGTTGAGAATAAGCATAAACATTTTATTCAACACTTAATAGTTAATGTTTTTGGTATAGTGTACCATCTTCAGGCTATACATTCAAATTTAATTTCAAAACGCTCAACAGAATGTCATTATGATTACAATCTCCAAGGCAGTTGATTACATAAATAAAATAAAAATCAAAATAATGCCGATTACAATAAAATATGATAAAATAACAAACAGTATGAATGATGAACTATAATATATAAAAAATAAACTACAAGTATCAAAATATAGGTTAACCGGAGATTACATAAGGTTTGTTTCTAGTTACAGTTCAAGAATACGACATAACAAAAAATGTTACATAGAATAGAAGGTACAATGTTATCTTCTGTACCTTAACTCTCTCATAGCACATTTAACTAATGATCCAACATTACTTTATATAAGAGACATTCCATAGCCCTTACTTTTGCTAATCTCTCCTCAATGTCTCCAAGGCATACTTCCATGCTATAGATAGCTCAGTGGCTGTTCTGTCATTCAATAGCTTCTCATCCTTCTGTCTTCTCATTATTTCTAAAATCTCTACTGTGGATGCTTGTGTTCTCTTCTTAACTGCTCTTACTATTTCATAATCATCCCACAGTATTCTTAGGTCCATTGCATTAGCTTCAATAACTAAAGCCATGTTAAATCTACCTTTAGTTACATCCTTCTTATGTTTCTCTAATCTCTCGGCCAGGTTTGATATGTCACCCCAATGTATGATGTTGCTTGTTGTGTTTTCTCATCCTTCACCAGGATTCTGTACGGCCAGGTTCGATGTGTCACCCCAAAGTATGATGTTGCTTGTTGTGTTTTTCATCCTTCACCAGGATTCTGTAGACTCCTGTTTTTTTGTTCTCCTTCCAAGGATCCTTTTCATTTCTTAAGATGTTAAATATTGTGGGGCCTCTCAAACCTCTTTCGTTCTTCCAAGGATCGTTTTCACTTCTTAAAATGGACCTCTCAGCCTGAGGTCCATTTTAAGAAGTGAAAACGATCCTTGGAAGAACGAAAGAGGTTTGAGAGGCCCCACAATATTTAACATCTTAAGAAATGAAAAGGATCCTTGGAAGGAGAACAAAAAAACAGGAGTCTACAGAATCCTGGTGAAGGATGAGAAAACACAACAAGCAACATCATACATTGGGGTGACACATCGAACCTGGCCAAAAGATTAGAGGAACATAAGAAGGATGTAACTAAAGGCAGATTTAACATGGCTTTAACTATTGAAGCTTATGCAACGGACCTAAAAATACAGTGGGATGATGATGAAATAGTAAGACCAGTTAAGAAGAGAACAAAAGCATCCACAGCAGAGATTTTAAAAATAATGAGAAGATAGAAGGATGAG
The DNA here is from genome assembly GCA_000484575.1 of Olivierus martensii. NCBI lineage: Eukaryota > Metazoa > Arthropoda > Arachnida > Scorpiones > Buthidae > Olivierus > Olivierus martensii. The sequence goes on from AYEL01071927.1 coordinate 35,403, forward strand.
AAGCTATTAAATGACAGAACAGCAACTGAGTTACGCATAGCATGGAAGTATGCCTTGGAGACATTGAGGAGAGATTAGCGAAAATAAGGGTTATGGAATCTCTTACATAAGGTAATGTCGGATCATTAGTTAAATGTGCTATGAGAGAACTAAGGTACAGAAGAAATCCTATATAACATTTTTTGTGTCCTATTCTTACACTGTAACTAGAAACAAACCTTATGTATTCTCTGGTTAACCTAAATTTTGATACTCGTAATTTATTTTTTATATATTATAGTTCATCATTCTATCATTTATGTTATGTTATTTTATCATATTTTATTTATGTCAGCATTATTTTGATTTTTGTTTTATTTATGTAATCAACTACCTTGGGGATTGTAACCATAGCAATGTTCTGTTGAGATTCTGTAAATAAACTGTTGGATGTTCAAAATTAAGTTTGAATATATAGCCTGAAGATGGTACACTATACCGAAAACATTAGCTATTAAGTGTTGAATAAAGCATTTATGATTATTCTCAACTGCAATAAGTGCTTGAATGTTTGATCAATATCTTATATTACATTATTTAATATAATTCTTACATTAAATTTTGATAGGTTTAGAGATTAGATTGATCATGTGCTATCAGAGATTATATATATAAACTGTTCCAAACTCATTAGTCCAGCCAATAAATATGTTGATGCACAACACATGCACAATGCTCTTACATTGACACAATGTTCTTACATTTACGTCCCACATTTAAAAATGACACAATGTTGAAGATGACTGGTATGATTGAAAACCCGTCCAAGCAGTATATGCAAGCTATAATTAAGTTTTTAATGACTGAGAGATGTAAGCAACCACAGTGGTACTAATGAGTGATCCACATACTGACTGAACACCATAAGGAACAGTGAATGGACCTCAACTTGTAGCATTTGATGCACTACTGCAATGAGAGCAAACAATTCCTGCATTACATAGTGATGTTTCACAACTATGCACTATAGAAATTGTTTGCCCTCATTGCAGTGGTGCATTAAATGCTGCAAGCTTAGGTCCAATCACTGTTCCTTATGGTGTTCAGTCAGCATGCAGATCGCTCACTAGCATCACTGGCTTACATCCCTCAGCTGTTAAAAACTGAATTATAGCGTGAATATTGTGCTTGGATAGATTTTCAATCATACCAGCAATCTTCAATGTTACATCACATGTTTTAAAAATGAGAAAGTGCACAATTTAAGAGTACTGTGCATGTGCAACACATACAGCTTCACTCTAACATCCACATTCAAAAACTGATATGTCAACTCATCATGTGATGTGTTTCGAACAAAGTTTCATTTGAGCATACCATATATAAAAAATTTTATTTAACTTAATATATCTAAATAGCTATACAAAGTTCTTAACTCTGAGATGACCCAATTCACAACTTCATGATAAAGTTCTGACGACTAAATCAAATCACAACTGCATCAATCAAATTATTGGGAATTTAAATATCAGATTGAAATCTAATAAATTTCATTATCTGATAACACTTTCTGTGTGGTTTAAGTGTTAGAATATTCAAAGTTAAAGATATATAATATTTAATTAGTGCATTGATCTAATATTCTTTACAACTATTTATAAAACACATGCAGGCACAACAATTTCCTTTAACTTAATGAATATATAAAAAAATTATAGATGGATGGGAAATACCTTAATTTTACAATAAATTTACCAAATTAATCATCAATTCAATGAATTCTATTAATATTATTATTATTTACTTACTTTAATCATCAAATATAAATTATAAAAAGATGTTACTAATTGTTAATGAAAATAATTAATAAGGAGTCAAATGATAATCATAATATATTTTTTTAATAAGCTACATAAAAGATCATAGTCCTGAATAAAACTAACAAATTTTTTTCTAAAAATAACTTTTGTTTCCATTCTTGTTTAATTTATTTAGGCATTAAGTTAAAGGAAATTGTTAAATTTGAAACCTAAAAAACTTCATAAAATAATGACCAAAGACTATCAGCAAATTATTAATGCTCATAAAATATTTACTTGAAGATTTCAGCTTCACTTAGGATTTTATAGTACTATATTGAAAATATTAACTGCTTAAACTCTAAAACATTGCATAATATGTATTTAAAAGCACCATAAGCAGCTGAGAATGACAACATAAAAAATACTTTATTAAAACGAACGTTTTCGGCTAACTAAAGCCATCTTCAGGTTATACATAAACATTATAACGGCACACCCGTTTTAGAACAATAATTGGTTCTAAGAACATTGTTTTCTATTTAAATTTAAAACTTAACAATCATAAGTTATTACAAGCTACACATACAAAATTTTAATATTATTTAATAATAATTTATTAATAAATAATATTAAATTTTTGTATGTGTAGCTTGTAATAACTTATGATTGTTAAGTTTTAAATTTAAATAGAAAACAATGTTCTTAGAACCAATTATTGTTCTAAAACGGGTGTGCCGTTATAATGTTTATGTATAACCTGAAGATGGCTTTAGTTAGCCGAAAACGTTCGTTTTAATAAAGTATTTTTTATGTTGTCATTCTCAGCTGCTTATGGTGCTTTTAAATACATATTATGCAAAGGATTTTATAGTAATTTATAACAGAATATTCATTAAAAAATGTGTCATTTCAATATGAATTTTAATCTGTAAACCAATACACCTAACCACGATTTGAAAAGTATCCAAATTTCATGATTTCAGGTTTCTATGGTTGAAAAAATGTTACAAATTTTTGTTTTACACAGTATGATTTAGATTTAACACAATTTATCATTAACAAAAAAGTTGTATATTTATTGAAAGCTTATTAATCATTAAAATAATCGCCCCATGAATAACAATCCTTGGTTGTTGCTACATCAGTATTAGTGAATTTACATAATCTTTAATTTTTACATAACATTCAATAATAAGTATTAATAATTAGTATGTACATATAAATCTAAAAATAATAATAACAAATAATCATGTTAATACAGTATTTTAAATTGTACATATAAATGTACATATAAATCTAAAAATAATAATAACAAATAATCATGTTAATACAGTATTTTAAATAATTATTTTCCATTAAAAAGCATGATGTCTGGCAACACTTAAGTTTACCCATTTACAATTTCTTTGCCTGTTATGAAAATCTCTTTGGATAAACAAGTTCAAAAAAAATTCTAAGGAAGATGAAGTTAGAGCATCAGTAATGACAACTTTCAGATGAAAAGGAAATTTTTTTATATTAACAAATGAAAGAAATACAGAATAAACTGCTGTTTCCATAAATTTTGAAAGTTTTGCATTCTCATCCTTTTTTTACTGTGCTCCCCCATTTATTATTACTAAAATTTTGTTGTGTATCTATGCAGGAAAATAAAATTTTAAATTCATTTAAAAAAAAATACATAAATAATTTAATTGAGTGTTGCAGAATTTATCTTTCATTTTTGATACAAATGTTGTCCTGATTTACACAATTTTACTTTCATAGTATTTCTGCAGAATCAGTCTACCATGTAAATTGAGGGTTAAGTGTACTATCTTTAAGCAAACTAATACTGATGTAAATTTATAAATGATTATACAGTAAAACCTCGATTTTACAGACTTCGGATTTTACGGACACCATCCCAAAAAATAAATAATACACAAATCAAGAAGTTATGCAAAACTCATTCATTTTAATTGCAATTTCAAACATTTCTATTATTGTAGACATGTCATATTATGCCATAGGCAGATTTGTGATAATGTTTACATAATAAAACCAAAACAAATATCTGGTTTTTATTTCATTCAGTGGTTCACCAGAGTAACAATTATGTCTAATGTCGTCTATGATAAATAGGAAATATAATGTAGTGTGATCTAATATAGTGTTTCAGAGGATATGAGTGAACAGCTAGCCCTCAATCATTTCCAAAAGCTTCCATTTTCACTCAATGGTCACAAATTAATTTATTTCCTGGCAATCCCTGTTAAATAGGAATCTACTGTATTTAAAAATCTTTTAGATAATCTTTCATTTCCTCCTAATAACATTAAAAATTTTAATTTCATGGCCTCGAATAGTTTTGTTTAAAATGCTAATATTAGTACTTAATACAAATAGTTATATCTAAATATATGAATACACATTTTGAAAAACTTTTCTATACATACCTTTTTAATAGGTCCAAAAACTTCAAATTCTCTTCTTAACTTTGATTCAGAAGTATCATAGTTCTATAAATAAAGCATGCAATAAAAAGTTTACATAAAATATAGATTTTAATGATAAGTATTAAAATATGATTAATTTGGCTTTATCTTCATTATTTTAAGCTAATTGATAATTTTTTTTATTGTTTTTAAATTTTAAATATAATTTTTGGATGTTCATGTTCTGTACAATAAAATATATGAATTTAGATTTAAAAATAAATATCATTTTATTCTGTCCCTAATTTGAATGGTATTTATTTTTTTTTAATTATTTTTCCCCTCTACTGAAATGAATGCCAAAATTTTATATTATGTGAAATTGTAAGTAATATTTGTAGTAGTATAAATCATCAATAAATCAATTTTTAAATGTGTTTAATTTATAACTGAGGTTGAAAAATTCATAAATTAAACACTTTTTTTTTTATCAGATTTTTATTATTTCTTATGATTTTGCTTTAATCAGTTATAAATTATTAATCTCTCTCTTAAATTTGAAACAATTTTTTAATATATGTCTCCTAAAAAATAAAAATTTTTATTTTTCATTATTATATTTGTGATTGAATTGCTATTTATTCCTATATAGTTGAAAATAAAACCTAACAAAGACTGTTTGTGTTTGTAATCCAATATTTTCTTCCATCAGATTATACAGGGTGAACCAAAATGAACGCAACAGCAGCGAAAAAGTTAAAGTCCGGTGTACAACTACTGGAATGACTTTAAGAGAACTGTGCGTTCTGACCAAAAGCAGGTCTGAATAGAGAGAATTTGTCCACGCAGTCACCAGAAGTCGAACTCGACTTGATGGCACATAACAACAACAAACAACAGCCAATAAGAGCTGATGTAGCATACAGCTCGTAAAAGATGTCCAAACGCCTCAATTCCTATTGGCTATCATAATGATGTAGCCGCTGCAACCGCAACAATATTCAGAAAGTTGAATATTGTCGCAGTCGCAGAGAACAGTTGTTAAGTGAGGCCTGATGGAACTATTTCTATAGCAGGTCGTGGTTGCGATCAAGATCACAGTCATAAGGTCATCCTAAGAGTAGTTGGATAATACTATCTGAGTAATCTAATTGGATTTTATAGTTACATAATTTATATTGCTAAGGATCTTATTGAATTACATTGGATTAAATGGTTATCTTCAAAAATTAATGATAGATAACAAGCATTTAATTTAATTACTGAACTAGAATTGCATTTTCAAAAATTGGTTCATCTTTTATTTTTAATATATAATTCCTAATTTGTAAGTTAATAGCTATCTACTAAATAAACCTATAATTTTTTTATTTTTTTATAAATATATATACTTTGATCCTAATCTAAATACTTTTGCATTTGAATTGAGATCATATCATACAATCAACAATTTGATTTAAATATATAAATCAAAATTGAAATGATCTCATACATTCAACAATTTGATTTATATATATAAATCAAATTGTTGAATGTATGAGATCATTTCAATTCAAATACAAAAGTATTTGGATTAGAGTCTTCATATACAATCCTATTAAAACAGTGATAAAAATTAAAATTTACCTATGAATGAATCTAATGGGGATATTTTGATTGAAGTTAATTTTTTGTCATATTATAACATGCTGATTAACTTAAATTACATGTTGATGGCATTTAATGTCTAAAATTCATGGAATTTTCATGAATCTTAAATCTATAAACAACTTTTTTGATCATACTGTTTTCCTTTTCTGTTAGTTTAAATAATAAAATAGAATTACATCAAGAAAGAATAGATTTGAATAGACTGTCAAAACAGAGAATGAAAAAAATCATTATAAAGCAAGAAGGAATGCAAAAAATAAGAAATAACTGCTGATAATCAAGAATAATATAATTTATAATTTTTCAGATTAAAAAAAAAAATTACAATTAAAAAGATGTGATATTTATCAATTCTTCAATAGAGAATCAAAACAGTTGGAAATATAAAAAAATTATCAACTGCTCAAGAAAACAAAGAAAATGCCTCTAAAAACTTTCATCAACTAAGTAATAATTACAATGTTGATTATCAGATTATTACTGATCAATTTATATATTAATTATTATACAAATTATCTGAATTAATGATGTCTAATGACAATATTTAAATTTTTATTAAATATTTTTTTTAGAAAAATTTTATAATCATCATTATGATAAGTAACTAACAATAATGTAATAAGAAATAATTAAAAATTCCACTATAAAATATAATACTATGATTACTCTTATAGTAACATTGTATTAAATTTTATTATAAATGATGAGCTATTTTTTTCATAAATATTTCAAATACTATAATATTAAAATGTTTTAAGATAATAATTACAATATTTTTCAATAATAATATGAGATTACTTTTCTCCACAATATAAATTTGTTACTCCACTGGTTACAACTGGGCCTATATCTTTATGAACAGAATAAGTATTTGATGTTGGAAGACTTGTTGTTAATTCCAGATGAGGTAAAATTGGAATAACATCAACTGCAAAATAATTTTCTTTTATATTTTTCAAATCTTTTATAAAACATTGGCTATTTATTCCCTGAATTTCTGTGCTATAACCTATAATGAATTTTAATATAATAAATTAATAAAAAGCTTTTTGTTATAAATGAAAGTTTATCTTACTTCTAAATACTGTACCAAGAATTTTAAGTTCACCACATGTCAAAGGTCTCCCAAGAAGAGTTACAGGATGGGGTCCAGAATTTGGAGCAAGTGTAAGCTGAGTTGGAAAACTCTCAAAATCCATTAAATCTGTCAATAATTCCTATTAAATAACAATAGTTATGATAATAGATTTCCTTTATTATAATTTATTTTTTTATATTAATGAATATGTTTTTTAATTTAATTATAATTATAACTGGTTTATATAAAATACTATTTATACAAAATATTATTGTATTATAAAATTATTAAGTCTTAAACTATTAAAATACTCTGCTGCAAAAAAGATTCATCTCTAAAGAATTGAGCAAGAACTGCAAAACTTGATATACAAATGATTAAAACTTCACTAATGAATACACAGGATGTTTTGAGAGCTCATGAGAAAATTGAATCTGAGACCAATATAAGGAGCTGCATTCATAAATAAGGATATATTTAATTAGTTTTGCTGTTTCATTATATAAAGTAGCTTAAACTTTATATACTAAACCAACCTCAAGGGAATTTTAATCCAAATAATTCTAATTAATCTTGCCATATTTTTGCCATTTTAATAAAATAATAAATATTCTAATTACGAGATGGCGCTAAAAATTATCTAAATTCGTTCAAATCATTAAAATTACTGTTAAAGTTTCAAGGGATATAATTTGGTTTCAAAATTTATTAAAATTCCGTTATAGAATCAAGGGATTAAATATGGCAAGATTAATTAGGATTATTTTGATATAAAGTAGCTTATGAAAATGCCTCTGCAATATATTCATCAATAGTTTGAGCAACTAAGGGAAAGAGGGTTATGCTTACAGCAAACATGCAGTTTTTTTGCAACAGAATATATATTAATTCAAATTAAAATGGATAAAATAACTAAAAGTTTGGAAACAAAATAATTAAGATAATTTAATTCTATTACTTAATGAAGAGAATACTGACTGCTAAATAAATAAATTATTACATTTTATTTATTTATTTAGCATATATTTTTAATAAATATATTTATTAAAAATTATAAAAATATTATTTTACCATTTGCGTAACTTGCAGTTCAAATGATAAAGGATTAAAAACTTCCAATATAACTTCACAAATATCTTCACAGACCCATTTAAAATCTAGAAAAAACTACATTATGCATATTTAATGCTCAATTTAAATTATTATCAATATAATATAATTTTCCTAACAATTTTTTATTCTTTAATTTTTATCCAATAGTATCATGCTTAAAAAATTCCATTGTGTCCACTTATTATGAATTACAAAATGCATATACAGTCAAGCATCATTAATCTATAATTTACCCATCTATATATCTAGAAGAGTGATGGCAAATCAAATCAATGGCAATTATGTCAATTTAAGCATGTATCTAAATTTTTTAGATATACAACAAATTTTATAGGAACTTTTTATTTGATTTTAGCTTTTCATATTCTATTTTGGTAATTAGTTTTGTATCTATATCAGCACACACATATCATAGCACTCCATGATATGTATGTTGCTTGATTTTTTTTATTCTGATATGTGAAAGATTTTGAATTTCCATCACTGATCAAAGAGCATTGCTATTTAGTATTATTTTATTAAGAAAATTAAAAAATAAATACCAATAATATAAGCTTTTACTTTATTATTAATATAATACTAAAAATAAAGTTAAAGCTTATATTATTATTGAAATTATTTAGTAGCCACTCTGCTATTATTACTGAAGAAATGTATTGAACATCTAACAGTGAAACATAAATTATTAATAGTTAATATCAAACATGAGTTTTCTTTAAAATATAATTCATTGAGTAATTATATTGAAAAACAAGCTTTTCCACAATAAGTTTATTATGTTCAAAAAATACATTAAAGAGGAACTTGATATTATACGACTGGTAAACAAATGGTCTACCAGTCATAATATCAAGGTCAAACAGTCTTCATAAAATAAAACTGTAAGTTTTAAAAATAGCATTTTCTGTCACCAATCCTAATATAAAGAAAGCATTCAGTTGAATGTATGAGATTTGAAAATTGATTCAGACATTTTCCTCAACTTAATGTGATTGGTGGAGAATTAAGTGGTGGAAAGGAAGAATCCACACTTCTCAGGATAGTTGTCCCAAAATAGTTAGCTTATATCTTTAATTTGTAGAAATCATTTAAAGAGTTTGTGTGTCAAGGTATAATTGGTATAGTAAAAGTTGTTTTCCTTCTGTTAGTGCTTGCAACTCTTATATTTAAATAAATAATTTGAAGAATTAAAAAGAAAAGAAGAATATAAAATTCTCTTTTTTAAAGATATTGCTTATAATCAGGAATGAACTGATTGTTTAAAGCTAAATATCTTATTGAAGATGTAAAAATGAAATATAATGTTAACAAAGATAGCAATCACAGCCCATATCCATAGGCCAGAGAGACACTGAATATTGTTTTACAAAGAAATCAATATCAGAAATTTCAATCAATAATTTTAAAGGAAAACAATCAAAGTAATTGTCCAAAATATTAATAATTTATTAAACAGAAACATAATATATACTTAATAATTTATTTAAAAAGAATATTTTATATAACTTAAGATCAAAAATGCATAGATTTTGCTATTTTTTAATTTAATAAAAATTTTTTCTGTAAACTGATTGACTGAAAATTGAATAATTATTAGATATTTAGGGATATTATTGGAATTATTAATATATTATATCATAAAATATAACTATAATTATAAAATAGTTTGGTTTAAAATTACAATTGAAATTCTTTCAAAAATCTGAGTTAAAAAAAGTCTCTGCATTTAAAAAATTTCTTGCAACGATTTGCAAAAATAAATGTTTGAAATATAAAATGAAAATGTAGTATGAAAATAAAATTAATAATCTGTAATCAAGCTTTTAGATGCTATTAATCATCCCTGATATTAAAATTAAAAAATCAAAGGGCAAATGATATCCTCTTTTTACATGAAAATATTCTCTACCAAACATAAAAATTAAATTTGTTTGATTCTGTCAATACTTGGCAGTATTGATATTCAATAACTATTGATTTAAATGTATCGAGTACAAAAATATTTGAATATTGAACTAAAGTATTGGTATTTCAAAAATATCACAGATTCAGTTGTATCCTTACTCTGGAGTATCAATAAGACAGCATATTTTTGTTAGGAATATATACAACAGATAATCAACAATATTTTTATTGGAAGTATATATAGCATTAATTTGCCATTTCTTTAGAATTTATAGATTATATATTTTCTTCATGTGCTAATGAATATGTTTTTTCAAATTTATTTAGTATTTACTTTTTAATACAATTGTTTTTATAAAGAGGGTCTCAACTCCTTTGTTGGTGGGCCCATGTCTGCTCTTACACTGAACCTTCAACTATGTCAGTGATCTTTTCCAAATAATCAAATTCATATTAAATTCATGTGATTAAACTGTGAATTAGCATTAAAAATCTGAATTTTTCCAATGTGAGCCAGCCTAAGAAAATATAAATGTATCTCAAAAGCAATATGGATTTTGACCTGTATTCTTTGGAAAAATTATCTGCATCCATATGAATCTCTAAACTTCTCATTTTAGAGATGATGATTGTTTGAAAAATCATAGCCATTAAAAACATATAATCTGATATGGCTTTTGTCCTGACATTGCTGAATTAATGATGCTTATTGCACTTCAATATTTAATTAAAATAATGATTATTTCAATACTAAATAACTTTTGATATTTTATAGTATGATATAATTAATAATGAAGTCAATTTTTTTGTATTTTGATACTTTTATGTAAACAAATATCATATTTCATGACACAAAAAAATTTATATATGAATACAGAATTATTAATTATCTTTTACATTTATTAGAAATTTGAAAGTACAAAAGCTCCTTGACTTATGTAAATACTGGCTTTACATAAAAAATTTTGACATGAAAAATTCTTTTAAAATCTTCTTTTTTTAAATTTTATATACTGATCTCAATTGCAATTTACATGGTATTATAATAATGGCAATAATAATATTGTAATGATAGTTATCATTATTATTATTAATAATTCTATTATTGATATTTAACTTGCAATAGTTAAAGCTATAATATGTCTATAATAATTATTATAATACATTGTAAATTATAAATGTGAATTGTATTAAGATAGTTATCTTCTTATATATAAGCTAACATAGAACAAAATATATATTTTTTAATTTTTTATAATTATATAATAATTTATATATGTAAATTTTACTTATATAAAACTTGCATTATTGTCAACATTATGTAAGTTGATGAGCTGCATATTGTAAAATTTTAAATTTGGAAAAATAAATACTGTATATGCTTGTATATAAATTGATGCTTTTTTCTCAGGAAAAATTTTGGAGAAGTTAGGCTGGTTTATACACAGATCAATCAAAAATTGGAAAATTTTCAGCAAGATCATGTGATTTGCCAACTCAGTCACATTACATTCCTGCTGTACTTTTGTGCCAGCTGTGCATTCCATTAATATTTATTTATTTTTTCTCAGGAAAAATTTTGGAGAAGTTAGGCTGGTTTATACTCAGATCAATCAAAAATTGGAAAATTTTCAGCAAGATCATTTGCCAACTTAGTCACATTACATTCCTGCTGTACTTTTGTGCCAGCTGTGCATTCCATTAATATTTATTTCTAACAAAGATCATATTAATGATTTTTTTCAATTTTTTTTTATTAAAATAATATAGATATGTATGACTATACATAAATTAATATTTTTATAAATAATTAAATATTGAATACTGTACAGATATGCATGAAAATATATGAAGTGATCCATTGCATCCTGTTTGTGCTAGTAGTGGCATCTTATGGGAGCAGCTGGATGCACCATATTTATTTCCAAAAATGCATTTCTTCTTTATTATATTAATAAAAATATGCAGATGTTTTTAAATGTTCATATAAAAATAAATTCAAAAATATTAATTTACCAAGCACTTCAAAATAAAATTGGCAACGTGTAGATTGATCTTTTTTAATAAGTAAACATGGCTGCTGCTGCTGATTCATGTATTATCAGTTAATATTAAATAGAAATCTAGCAATCTCCAATGTTTCTGATCAGAAAGTTTTGCATTTTCAGATAGTTCTATCATTTACAAAATATAAGATGATTATTTTTCAGCTGATTTTGGATATCAGATTTGCTCTTCCAATGATTGCGTGTGTGCTGGTCAACTTTCCACTCCTGATAGTTACAAAAAAATTTCCATTGCGTGTTTTGATTCAGATATTTTTTTATTGTTTAAACTTCATTAAATATTTTTATTGAGATTTGGGAATGATGGAAAATTTTAATATTTCTTTGATATTTTTTGCTGGACAAACAATTTCAATAAAATCATATTATAGAGAAACACAACTGGACATGATGTGACATGACACAATCATGACCTTCTCTTCACTAAGCTTTTTCTTTGTATCACATCATGACATTTCAATGCTATAATTGGCACTTTGTCTAAATGGCCTTATTTAGCCCAACAGTGAACAGACTTTGGAAGATATTTTAAAATTATAAAAAAAATTATCAATTTATTTCAATGAATATCATATTCTAATACTTGAAAGTTGGTGGTCAGCTTATATATGAATATATACAGTATATTAAAGTAGGAGAAAATCAAATTAGAAAAAATCTAGACTTAACAATCACATATAATTATGTTATTGAAAAAAGAACATGTTATAAATAAATAAATATGTAAATGCATCTTACCAACTTTATTATAATCAGTGGATTTTTTTTTATAACTTCTTTGAATTGGAGAACATATAAATGATGATTCTTGATATAATTTTCCATTTGATGAAGGCTTCAATGGGCAATAATGTGGAGAAGGCTTTTGTAATTTAAAAGATCTTTAATGAAAAAAATCAAAATTATTTTAAATATTTTTATGTCAGTCTTATTGAAAGAATAAATCAATAAAATTTACTAATTTTATTTATATCATATTTTTTTTATAGTATCAAAAATGAAAAAATTTTTGAGTACATCCAATCAATAACCTTTTGCGATGTTTTAGAGCAGGATGCCTGTAAGATCTATTGAAATCAGGAAGCAATTTTGAATTAGATGGCAGTTAAAAAAAAAAAAATTATTACAATAATAAAAATGTTTATAATCACATAATTACAATAATAAATATTATGTTTATGATAAAAGAGTATTTTCTATTAAAAAAAATTAAATGCCAATTATATACTTATAAGCGTTATTATATTAGTCAATTATAAGATAACCCTCATTTATTTACTAAGTTTTTAGAAGAAAAAATACTTTAAATTTTATCAATCACATTATTTAAATACATAAATATAGAATATTTATGCAATAAACCATCAAAGAAAACTGCTTAAAAATCATAAATAAATATTGTCAAAACAAATACTAACACAATAGTATCCAAGGAAGTAAACTTTAATCTTAGAAATGTTTTTGGTTAATAAAACTAACCATCTTCAGCTACATAAAAAATGTACAGGAAAATAAATAGCAAAAGAATATTCATTCTTTTATGTCATCTATAAATTTAAAAATGAAGTATGTGCTTCATTAACAATATCATATGCATTTATTATAATACATTAAAAGTATCAAATAACATGCTAAACAATTTTATGAAATTATTAAATAAAATTAACAAGAAAAATAAATATTTAAATAACAACATTATACAATATCTATAATGTTGTTGTATTTAAGTATTATAATTTTAACATTTGAGCATCATCTTTACGTACATGCATTAATGTTCTGTTAATAGATATTGTAAAATGTTGCTATTTACAGTATTTATTTTTGTTATTAGTTTTATTTGGTCAGAAGTAGTTATGTTTAACTATTATTGACCAAATTCGGAATATAGGTATATCCTAACTCAATTAAAATCTGAAAATTTTGGTTTAATTGGGCTAAAATTAAAAGATGTAGATGATGATGATTCTCTTGTTTAGAAATTTTTCTGTAAGTCATTTATTTCAATTAATTTTGAACATATCTGGAATGTAAACATCACTTATATTAATCTGATCAAATAATCCTGATTAATCTGCCTTAATTAAGGCAGATTAATCAGGATTATTTGGATTAAAGTTCCCTTGAGGTCACTTATGTTATTTAAGAGCTTTCTGAAAAATGCATCCAATACAGCCAAAATGATGGAAGTAGGAGTCTTTTAATCTTGAATTCTTCTACAGCCTATACTGTTCAAGGGATTTTGACTAAATTTGATATATACATGTATATTATTTTGTTAAATGTTTCCTAAAAATTTTGATTCAATCAGATGAAAAATAAAGAGGATATTTAATGATGTAATAACATATTGTTGTTAGAATATCTCTATAAAATAGTTTTCACCTAAAAAATAAGTGATATTCAATCAAAAAATCTAATATGTAATAAAATAAGCTAAATACAGTATTAAGAAATTAGGATGTTTATTATACAGAAGCTACTACTTGATTGAAATCTAAGAAAATAAAACAATGTCATCAAAGTAATCTAAACTGTAACAAATATCTTATTTTCTTAGTACAAAAATACTATATTTGGCTTTTTTTTATATATTAAATATTTTTAATTGGATAATAGCATACAATTACTGTTTTTTTGCAATTTCAAATCTAATTGCTGCAAAACTTTTGAAATCATAATAATTGGATAAGAAATATATCCATTCATTATATTATTAACTTTTTGTGCCTTAATATAAAATCAGCAGCATACAACAGCTAGTTTTATATTATAACATGTCTGAACAAAATCTATGAACAGAACAGATACAAAAATCATTAAGATAGTCAATTATTTATAAGATTAAATAGATAATTGAATTACTGCATAATAAATTTTTTATAAAACAATTTATTAAGAAATGCATTAGGTATTAGCAATTGTGTATAGTAAGATGTGATCATTGATTTAAGCAAATTCTGGTAGATCAATTAATTGAAGATGAAATAATTTCTTCATAAAAAATCATCTTTATAAACTAAAAGTCAATGTACATCAGTTGTTCGTTGAAGCAAAATTTGTAAAACAATTATTCATAAAACAAAGAATATTTGTTTGTGTTTACTAATATTTATTAAAAACTTATATGTTTACTTTCTTTGTAATCATTTTGACAATATGAAAACCGATGAGGGATACTTCCATATGTGGAAGTCTCGAATTTACCTCCCCCCGAACGGAGACGGAGTTGGGAATTTGGAAGAAAGGGGAGATGTTTTATTAAAACAAATGTGAAAAGAAATACGACAGTTTGAGTTGCAGTTCGATCAGCTCGCGAACTTCGTCCACAATAACAATAAATCGCTGAGAATGTTTACATCAGGTGTCCACCATTCAGTAGCAAATCCGACACCTGGCTCGGTGAACGCTCTGAGAAAAAAGTAAACATCTTGGTTCTCAGCCCGGGAATAAGGGCCAGAAAGGTCACGGGTATTTAAGAGCCCACACCGCCCTTGGTCAGCACTTGGTTCTCTTCTATTCTTGTCCTACCATCCACCTCCGTCTGACTGACCACTGTCCGCTAATTTCTGAAGTTATCTGTTTTCTACATTCCTCCATTTTCTTGTGTAATTTTATTTGTTTCCTGTCCAAGCTGCCTTAATCACCAGGACATGACAATCTTCTCGGATTCCTCCAATTAATGACCAAGATCTGTCTACGGCCTGGAAGTACTATCAAATTTGTGCCTATCTTCTCTCCAGAAAAAAAAAAAAAGGAAGATTGTAGAATAATGACTGTCAACGACATCTGCGAGTAATTGGGACATCGGTAACAGTGTGTTAAGAACTAAAGACTTTATTTTTTTTATAATATTTGGATTAAAGACTGTTCGTGTTGGTGTTTGACATCATCGTTATCATCATCATCAACTTTTGGAATTATACAGGTACTTCTTCCGCTAATTTCTGAAGTTATCTGTTTTCTACATTCCTCCATTTTCTTGTGTAATTTTATTTGTTTCCTGTCCAAGCTGCCTTAATCACCAGGACATGACAATCTTCTCGGATTCCTCCAATTAATGACCAAGATCTGTCTACGGCCTGGAAGTACTATCAAATTTGTGCCTATCTTCTCTCCAGAAAAAAAAAAAAAGGAAGATTGTAGAATAATGACTGTCAACGACATCTGCGAGTAATTGGGACATCGGTAACAGTGTGTTAAGAACTAAAGACTTTATTTTTTTTATAATATTTGGATTAAAGACTGTTCGTATTGGTGTTTGACATCATCGTTATCATCATCATCAACTTTTGGAATTATACAGGTACTTCTCTCTAGTCAAGAGAAAAATATTTAAAGATCTCTCTCTTAAATAAAGGAAGTTGTTCTTGTTGAATGTAGTCTCTGTTTTATCTGCTGATTCTCATTACCCATCCTTACGCACGTCTCTCATCGCATTTTAGGCCAACGCCTGTCAACATCGTCCTCGGGCCTGCGGGCCATCGGCCCTTATACATATTTAAAATAACTTAAAAATTTTTATAATGGATTTAACATAGAATTATTGCTTCGATAGTGCTTATTAACTTATGAATTTAAGTAAATTAATTTTGTATAAAAGATTTGATAAGAAAATATTTGTGAGGACTGCAGGACTGTGTGACGTCAGAATGATGGCCTTAACCCAAATTTTGGCATGCGGATTTGTGATGCAGAGGTCCAGGATCTGAATTGACTCACATAACAACATTATAAAAATTAATTAACAATATAAAAAGTGTAAAGCAGTTAATACTAGCAAAGCAATGATCTCAATTAAAGCAATACAATAAAGATGGTTCTTAAAACTTAATATCTAAGCATTTTCACAGAGAGAAGAATTCCGTAACCAACCTCGCACATAACTGAGGGAGAGAGAGATTGTACAATTCTTTCACATTTCACATCTCGTAACACTACTCTTAATATCAAAGTTCTTATCGTCAATACAAACATTAAAATCCAAAGGTTCTTATCATTGTCCATCGTTGTTATTCCTGTCGGTCATCACTTTCGTCATCATCACTATCTTTGTCATCTCTGTCCCCGACGGGACGAGTTTCGTTTTTCCATCTTTGTACAACATGATTTTGCTATCTTGTTTCTATCCATCGTTGTTATTCCTGTTGGTCATCACTTTCGTCATCATCACTATCTTTGTCATCTCTGTCTCCGACGGGACGAGTTTCGTTTTTCCATCTTTGTACAACATGATTTTGCTATCTTGTTTCTCCTATAACTTTTTAAACTGGTCTCTCTGTCAGCTCTCTTGAGATCTCTCTTCACTCATTCTCCTCGGACACGGAACCCTTGGTTTTTATTGTCTTCAGATGCGAAACTCTCTCATGATGAACAAGGAACATAAGAAATTTCTCACAATTTTAATTAATAGTTCTGCATTGATATCTTATTTAAATTTAATTAATGATTTTCTTTTAGATAAAAATTTATAAAGTTTAAGTTTTAAAACTGTTTTAACATAGTTGTCCTAGGAGAGTGCCGTCCATGGGTCCTCGGGAACTTACATATTTTTTAAATAATATTTATAATTTAGTGTACAATGTAATATTTTAATTTTTATATATTATTATTACAGCAGTAATTATAACATTATTATAATGGTATTACTTATTACTGATAATTAACTATCAAAAATAAAATTATTGTATGTTCTAATAACAATCATAAAATGATGCAAATTATATAAATGAATCAAATTATGATAATTATTATGTATCTCCTGTCTTGTAGAATAATATGTAAAAATATATAAAGTTATTTTTACTTTAATGATTATTTAATAATGTAAGTAAATTTGGCTTTTTGTATGTTCTAAAAATAAAAATTTTCTGTTGGAGAGCACTTATAATTTAAATATTAAATAAAATATATTTTAAAAATATCACTACTTACTTCACATATGGAAGTTTAGTTAAATGGAACTGAGGTATGACTATTTCATTTTTTATTAGCAAACTTGTTGTTGACTCAGAAAAATTAGATGTTAAATTTCCTAAATGATTATATGTTTCTAATTTTTCATTTTCAGCCAAATTATCCAAAAATGTTGTTAATATAAAAGTCAATAATCTAAAAAATTAATTAATTTTTTATTTAATAAATTAAATATTTTTATATCTGAATAATTTGTAATTATACCTGACGATGCTGACAATTTCAGGGCGTTTTTGTGACGATCCATATTCAGATGCTTCATTATATCTCCCCGCTCGCTATGAGCGACGGAGAACCACATTTGTCGCACCTCACGTCATTGTCAGTGTTGCTTCTAGCCTTCTTTATGAATGGAAACTCGCCTTGTAACTCCTCCACGTCATTGTCGGTGTTGCTTCTAGCCTTCTTTATGAATGGAAACTCGCCTTGTAACTCCTCGTTGAATTTCGACTTTCGTTTTGGCATGACTGATATTCAATGGGGCTTCGGGTAACGTCACTCACACAGGAAAAAAGTAAATAACCACCAAACCACGACAATCGCACACACCAACTACCTTGGCCACCAACGCGGTGAGACTTGGTCGCTGCCTTGCTGATTCCCGCGTTTCTGAGTGATGACATCATAGCTTTATCAGAAGCAAGCATCAGTGATGCGTCACCACTTGGTGTAGCGCCCGCTGGCAGCCAATTCGAGTTAATTGACGTCAAAAGTCTCTTTCGGAGAAAAAGCGGGACAAACAGGCGTCCCGCCGGGACAAGCGAGGGAACTCGGGACATGAAGTCTGAAATCAGGACTGTCCCGCCTAAATCGGGACGTCTGGTCACCTTAATTAAAAACACATAAAACCAAAGAACTACGAACAGTAAACTAAAATATTAACGTTTATTATACAGTGGTAAAAACGCTTTCAGTATACCACGATACAATCCTACCATGGTATCATGGAAATTTTAAATCGAAATAAATTTAGATAAACTATATAAATTACTAAGCTAATGAGTGGCACCATCTATTAATTACAAATTAAACTAGAATCTATTCCTGACAGGGCTAAATCTAGCCACAGGCTTTACTGAAAGCATTTTTACCACTGTATAATAAACGTTAATATTTTAGTTCACTGCTCGTAGTGCTTTGATTTTATGTGTTTTTAATGAGACTTATAGTAAGCAGTTTTAAATTCACAAATTTAAAACTGTTACTATAAGTTTTAAATTTGCTCACAACAAATTTATTGCCAACAGTAATAGCAGTTTGTTTTTTACCGCCTTGCTGGCAGGATTAGGAAAATGCTCTGCTCATGTGCAAAGGACTGAGCGAGTTTTCATCGTTACTGTTCTCTGGACTGAGCAAGTTTTCAAAAATAAAGCGGAATTCAAGTGCCCCTGTACACATCGATTAGCATGGTTTTGGGAACAAACTGGCCTTTGATAAAATAGATGACTTCAACAGTAGTATGTATTGGCATCAAATAAAAAAATGACCAAAATGGACTGAACACTTTTTGGGATCACACTCTTCAGTTGCTTGTATATTATACTAAAACATTTTAATTTTGAATCTAAAATCAAATTGTTAGAATATATATATTTAAACAAATGTATAAATTACTAAGGAGCATTTATTGTAACAATAGAATTCATTTGATCATGAAAATGAATCATGAACTTAAAGTAAATTTAATGAAACAGATAAATTTTTAGATTTAATTTTTAAATAAACTTTCTGGCTTGAAGAGAAATTTGATTATTCTAAATTACTAAACACTTCCATAAACAATGTCTTTGAGAGGAAATAAGGCGACTTCGACAGTTCTATAATTTCGTCCTTTTTCATCTCTTCTATTTGTTTATTCATTTCGTTTAGCTTCATCAGTGAGTAACTATATGGTTTACTGGAAACAGGATTGGCATCTTTTGTTTCAATTGCGTGCTCCACCATGTTGGTTAGTCCTGGCTTATCATTAAAAATTAGAGGAAATTGTAACAATGTGTCTTTTAATTGGACTAACCTGTCTCTTTCCAAAGGAGTCTGCAAGTCTGCCAAGATTTGATCACCATTTATTTCTCTTCGGTTATCTTTGACTTTAAGTTCTATTTCGGTTTCTTTCAAAATTTAACGAAACACAATGTTGTTGGAAGAAATCGAATCCCAACAAACATGGCACTGCCAAATCTGGAACAATCATGCAAGGTTGTTTTATTATGACATTGTTGACCTTTACCTCTGCTAGAGAACAACCTAAAGTTCTATAATCTTCCCCTTGTACGACTAATCGTACCGTCGGACCTGAGTGGAGGTGAATATGTGGGTTTTTCCTTATGATTTGTTTCCACACATTTTCACTAATGACGGTGTTATCAGCTCCAGTATCTATTCGAGCATTCACAATAACATTATCAATAAAGATAGAGATAAATGGCAAATTTGTCTTACTTGTGATTGATAGTCCAACGAAGGAGGTTTTTTCCACTGTAGAGGTACAAGCCTCCTGTCTTGGCCTCTCTGTTAGTTTCCCTGATGCTGATTTCTTCTAGGTTGGTAAGTTTGATTTCTGGAACTAGTATTGGTGGCCGGCCTGTTGCGTCTTTGTGGGCAATCCCTCGAATAATGACCCCAGTTCCTGCAGTTGTAACACTGAATAGATGACATTCTATTCGTGTTTTGTGTTGACGTGCATGGTGCATTGCGTGGTGGTGAGTTGCGTGTGGGTACTCGTGGTTCGGCAGTACTTCTTTGAATAGGACTGACCCCAGGAGAGTTTTGGGTCGTCGGACGCTGAGGACGAGGGGCTCCGGGTTGTCTACGGAGTGTGTATCTTGATATGACTTGAATTGCTTCATCGATAGTTGGGAGGTACCGATTTTCGAGATACTCCTGCATACCCAAAGGCAGTTGGGAGATCATGCATTGGATTATGTCCTCGTCTGGAGCTTGGGGTTTCCATTTTCTGTATAACCGCACAGTTTCTAACAGGAAACCTTCCACATTTCCACTGCCATTGTAAGTCCTGTTAAGGGCTTGCTTAGTCCTGGATATCTCATCTAGTTGTGGAGCAAACAATGCATTTAGGCGCCGTTTAAATTGAGACCAAACTCTAGCGTCTCTCCTGGTTCTGCCTTCGACCTTCCACCACTTGGCCAGATTGCCTTTAAGTTGTGCGGCAGCGATGCCACCCATTTTTCTTGTGGTATTTCCTAGGTGATAAAATACTGTTCTATATCATCAAAGAAATCAATAAGATTATTCTTACCATTGTCTTTTGGTACTGGTGGTGGTGGAGCAGTTACAACCACAATTCGTTGGGAGAGGGACGAGTGGTCTGGTCAAGGTAGGACGACGGGCGTACTTCTACGACTTCGTTCCGGAGTGTCCAGTCGGTAACCACTGGTGGCCGGTGCGTCAGGCAGGCGTCTTTCCCATGTGGGTGGGTCTGGGATTCTTTGTTCTGGGGTGGACGGACAATCGTCTCTGGACTAATGATGCGTCAGGTATAAGTTGTTCCTGGGCTGGTGGTTGATGATCTCCGATGTCTGGTCTGGATCTTGGAGGATCAACGCTTCGCTCTTGTTCAAGACTGTGTATTCTGGCTGTCAAATTGTTTATCAGAGATACCATCTCAATCCAAGTGTCAAGAGGAACAGTAATAGTCTCGGAAGCCATCGTACTAAAGAGGTGATTAAGATCAGTAAAATTGTAAAAGTAACAATTACCACAATTGAACAAAAACAACCACCAAATGAACTTATTAAACCAATTCAAAACATAACACTGCAAAGTCGCGGATTAGGACGACTGTTAATACTACGAATTATATACTAAACCTAATGGTTCTAGCGACTCTGCAATCCAGAGTTAGGCCTGAGCTCAGGTCTTTATTAAAGTTCTAACTTAATACTAATTAACTACAAAACAATTTAACAATAACGTAACGTCTAACTGTTTTAAGACACTCATTGTCAACACAACATGATTATCATACTGGCAGTGTATAAAGGTCAGTGTCAGAATGTTGATGTGTTAATATTTACAATAGAATGCCAATTATCCAAACCAGTTGGGATATGGTTGGTTTGATTAAGCAAATAGTTTGAATACTCAAAACATCTTAGAATATGCAGTTTCTACCAAAAAAGTTTAATTAGGCCTCCAATTTAATTGTTGTATGCAAGGTTATTACTATTGTATTTTAAAGTATGAAATATTATTAAAAAACTAATTAATTTAGAAAATAGTCTGTAAAGAACAATCAAAATATTTACATAATAATTGAAGCCAACATCCAATTTTTAACTCCTGTAATGACAAATTGAGATTATTTTTATGCTATAGTGCATATATCTTAATGAGAAACAAATGCATTAAACAATAGAAGTAATGATTCAGTATAACAACCAATAAAATAAAAGTAATATAGTGCTCCTTAGTTATAACACTGTCCCTGAGTCTAAGTCTACCACAACATACTATGCTTAATAAAATCAAGCATAATTTATAAAAACATTATAATGTAATAGTATCAATCAAAAGGAACCCCCATATTATGGAATAAAATTAAGAATGATAAAAGAAATCGGACCAATCAGTGAACAAGCCGGAGTAAGTAAGATTTCAATTTATGATAATGCTGATGATAACATGCATTGTGTAGGAATTACTAGAAAATAACTGATAGAAAGAAGCACTACAAAAACATGACATTGCTGCAGGCAAGAATAATGCTGCAATTATACAGCATGGCCTTGAAAGGAACATAAAATTAATTGGGATAATTATACTGTACTAAAGAATCATGCAGCTAAGGATTTTATATAAGAAAAATATAAACAAGCAAGAAAACACAACAAAAATATTAATTTGAAAGCATTCTGTAACCTTATTGCAGCATAAGAATATTGGCCAGATTAAGAGAGAAAAAATTGTTGATCACATATCTTATTAAAATATAATTATTAATTTTATTATATAAATACTATTTATATGTTTTGTATAATTTTCATGGTATCTATTTCTAATTGTATATAACTTCAAGAGTTAATTTTATGGTTTTAATTTTAAATTATATTTTATAAAATGTTCTGTTCAATCCTTTAATGTATTGACATGAATGTGTGTGCATAACTGATGTTAAAACTAGTTAGAAGTTGTTCTGACTGATTATAAATGACAAGTTTATCTATCATTAAAAAGAATTATTAGATAAATTTTTTCTAAACTAGTTTTGTTACATAATAAATGTTCAATTAGACTGCACCAAACACAAACTACAAATAATATTACTAGAGCCCTTTAGCACTGAGGAAGATGCCAAGAGCATTGAAAACGTTGCTGAATAAAAATCTTTTGACTGCTAAATGGCTCTTGAGTAATATTACTTGTAGTTTTGTTACTTTTTAGAAATAAATATTTTTATAACATTCATTTTAGGAAGGTATTAACCTGTAATGAAATCAAATATATTTATTATTGATAAAATTACTTGGAAAGTTTCTTCTTCTAGTCAAACTTTTACATCTGTGTTTTCATCAATAGCACATGATTAGTAGTTAGTTTATAATCCTACACTTTTTATCTTCAAGAATACTAGATTATAGAGAATTTACTCTCTAATTAAGTAGATTTGAAGAAAATACGAAACTTATATAAATTTAAAAACTTTTTAATAAAAAAAAATATATGCAACCACAGAGGAAGCAAATAAATTGCAGATCATTTTTTGTGAAACATTAATAAACAACTATCAGCTGTAATATGCTTGAAGTGCACAAAAAAAGGTTGTCACAATCAGGGTTGCAGAGTCAAATGACAATTGATCCAACTCAGACTCCATCTTTAAAAAAAAATTCTGATTCCAACTCCCTAAAATTTGTAAGGTCTGACTCCGACTCTGCAACTCTGGTCATAATGCTAGTATATAGTCAATATAGTAATCTTCTGTATTTAATTCATTTCATTGTTTTTCTCTCCATAGGTTTTCTATAAAACTGCTCTTGATATTTTTCAAGAATAATATCTGTGAATTTGATGAATTATTGTAATTTCATAGAATATTAATTACTGAACTATAATTATAATAAAACTTTGATTGTTACATGGAATCCTTATATAGAATCATTAGTTATTGTTTTAAATTATTATAATCTATTATCATCATAATCAGATATGCAGAATATATATAAAGTTGTATTTTGCTCAATATATGTTTTATTTATGATTCATAATAGAAAACTCTGTTGTAATCCAAATACAGATATAATGAGAATATGGTTATAATGAGCAAATTCTAATTCCAAATTTGGTTTACATATTAAAATTTCTTATGTAATGATTAAGAATATGGTAAACAAAATTATTTCCATGTAAAAAACATCTAAATAATTTTTGCCTTAATTGACTATATAAATTTATAAAGTATACAAAATATGATATTAAATATCAATATTTTCTCTTAGATCTGATATCTGAAATATTTGCAAAATGGCTCAGATTCATTATGTTCTTATATTTGGATATTAAAATTAGAATCAAATTAAAAATCCAAATTTTGCAATAATATGCTTTATATTTTGTATACAATAATTAATTATTATTATTATGATTATTTTTTTCATAGTATTAAACACAAAAGTCTCACTTCATACATAATTACATCATATTTAACTTTGTCATAGTCCTATTAAAATATCAAATTTTATTAATGATTTTTATAATTAACCTTACTTGAACAATCATCCTCCTTATATAATTTTCATCTCAAAACTCAGAAAGAGCAATTAAGAAGAAAATATGCATGATTTTCTCTTGATTTTTATTAAACTGCAATTGTTGCTAGCAAATATCAGAAAAATTTTTCATTGTTTTAAGTTTCCACAGAAGCAATTTTTAAATAGTGAATTAAAAGATAGAGAAGTAAACGAAAATATATAAATAAAATTTTGCCACAATAGATTGAATGGTGATGTAACTAATCAGTTCAGTCAATCGGGGTAACTTTGGACCACCATGTAAATATACATTATTTCTTTGTACTTTTTACAGATTAGATATAGCTTCACTAATTTTTTTATAACGTACAATAGTTATATTACTACCGTTTGTTGATTAGCTTAAGTCCCAGACTACTTCACAAAATTCTCACCAGGTTGCACAAGAACACCTATTGAAAAACACGCTTGTCAAATGGTATATTCAACTTGAAATTACAGATATCTACAGCTTAAAAATGTACTGAATAAGTGTATAGAGTTGATTCTTACTGTCTAAATATTAGTAATTTTATGAAACTAGTGTGCTTGACATTATAAATATGTTGATATATAGAGAAATTTGCGCACATGTTGAAATATGTCTGAATTATGGACAACTTCGGACCGGGCAAGTGGTTAACATGCTAGTTTAATTTCATTTATTTTCAAGTCAGTGCATTATTTTAGCACAATTAGTATATTTTATTCATATATTAGATGAGTGCTAGTCAAAATAACTGAAAATTAATTTTATATAAAAATTAGATTATAAAATATAAAAGCAATGTAACTCATTGTGGTTAGGCCTCAGTATTATGTGAAAAAATTTGAAATTTTTAAGTATGAAGAGTAATTTTTTTCTGGCCAAATAACAGAAATCATTCACCAAAATAACAATCTAATATAAGTAAATGTCTAACTAGTAGCTTTATGCAAACCTTTAAAATATGACATGGTCATTCCTACACATGGACAATTCAGTATTGGTGTTGATTTATTGTTAGGGAAATGGAAAACTGTAATGAACTTTCCACTTATAGTAAATTTTGCCATGATTAAAATTTAAATTATAGCAAAGTTTAACTGTGATTTTTATTAATTTTTCTGTAATTTTTACCAATAATTTGTGGTAATATAAAACACACAATAATTTTGCTTATAAAAATATTTTACTATAATAATATAATGCATAAAATATTTCTTATTTACATTATCTTAATTCTTATTTATTACATGACATATTAATTTAATTTATTTTGTATTTAAGTTTAATTTTTCAGGTAGGCAAAAATAATGGTTTCAGGGACAAAACACCGTGAAGAAACTTTTTTTGATAGCAAAAATAGATTAAATAAAGTTATCATAATGAAATTACAGTTTTTTTTTAATAGTAACAAAAATGTATCCTACTTAATATATTAAAAAATTTCTGGATACAGCTAGCTAAGGGAATTTTTTTCATAATCATATTTGTTAGATTCTAAATGTGGTTCACAGTTGTCCTGGACTTCAGATTTGCAGAAATAAATAAATTACAGTTGATTTTTAAACACGTGGTCCAAAGTTGCCCAATTCTAAAGGTAACTTTGGACCACTATAAAATAGCTTGACATTGCTAAATAATACAAATTCCCTTTACAATTTATATTAAAGGTATAACTTCAATGAATATAAATTCCAACTATTCATGCATGAATTCTTTTTAAGTATATTTAGATGGTCAAATTTTGAAAAAAAAACCTAAAAAGTGGTCCAAAGTTCATCTGATTGACTGCACTAATTGCCAGAAGAATAAATCAATATTCTAAATTTCTAAAATTCATCATTGTATTGTAATTTTTGTAGATAGTGACTTGCAGTTCCTATATTTAAAAGTCTATAAAATATAGCATTACACATTATATAAACAATAGAAATTATATGTATAAATTATAAATTGCATATTTTCATATTTTAATTGTTATGAAACTCTGCTTCTTCACTACTGTAAAACAGTTAATTTAAAATTTTACTGAGTTCCATGATGCAGTTATATCAAATTTTACTGTATATTATTTCTAAATCGGTTCTTATTTTATTTAAAAACAACAGGTAATTTTTATTAGCTTTATACTAATCTGATATATCATAATGTTTTATTTAATTTTGTTAGTTTTTTTTTATATACAAGTTACTGAAGTTTTTTTTTTCCAAATTTGATGTATAGAAAAATCAAAAATATGAACATTAATTGCAATAAATAAATGCTAAAAATTCATAAATATATACAAGTTTACTGAAGTTTTTTTTTTTTCCAAATTTGATATATAGAAAAATCAAAAATATGAACATTAATTGCAATAAATAAATGCTAAAAATTCATAAATATGCATTTCAAATCATGTACATCCCTATTCAATACAGTATGACTAAAATGAGAAAATTCAAAATGGCAGATAGAGAAACAATATTAGTGCAACTTTTAACAGTCATGGTTTTTACCGAAACATTATATAAATAACTTTCATTCCCAGATTGTGCCTAAGTAGTTCATCTGTATAAAAGCTCATTTGCTTATCTGTCAATAATGTGAATAAACAAATTATTATAATAAAGATTTTATTTGATTTTAAAGGCCATGTTTTCATTTCGTTAGATATATAAATCATTGTTTAATTATATAAATTGATTTTATCTTAATTTTATTATGGCAAAATGTCATTATTGAGAAACGTACCCATTTTTAACATTATATCTATCAGAAATCAATTACTGATTTACAAGGACATTCATGAATGAATGAACTTGTAAAATCAGAAACTACTTGTATTTTTTCTTCTAATAAAACTTGAAAATATAAACATTGTTGTACTGATAAAACAATTAGATTCATTACATAGATGATGATCAAATCTTGCAGATTTAGATTGAATAAATTGTCTCTGATGAAAAAAATGCTGTAATAAATTTTTTCAAAAGATAGAAAGCAATGAAATTAAAATAAATACAAGCAACAGTAGCATGTTATAATATTTGAAAAAATAGCAGTTAAAAAATAATAACTAAAAACTTAATAAAACATTTTCGTTACTATACAACCATCTTATTCTGTTTTTAATGCTGAAGATGGTTGTATAGCATCCGAAAAAGTTTCATTAAATTTTAGTTTGTGCTGTTATTTTTGAATATTATTATTAGCAATTAGTTAAAATAGTTGAAAGTTAACTTTTAAATACACTACTATGAAAATATTTTGGATCTTTCAATCCTCTTCAACTCATTATTTTACTTTGTGTAAAATCAAATAGTTATGTGAATATTACAGTTCAGAAAACTGAGAATTATAAAATTGAATTTATGTAAAGAAAATAAAATAAAGCAAGGAAAATACAACAGTTAAATATTATATCAGTACTGTATAAATACAAATGTCAATATTTTGAAGCAATGCTTCTAAAGATCGGAAGAGCGTCGTGTAGGGAAAGAGTGTAGATCTCGGTGGTCGATTCAACTTTTGTCATAAAATGCATAAATAATGGAAACAGCCATCTTTCTTCATGACGTAAAACTTTTGATCAAAGGCTATTTCGTCAGATCAATGTCCAAATAAACTTAACTGCATTGTTTATTAAGATATTATTTATCATTAACTTTTTTGTTACTTTTTTTTACTTTTCATTAACAATGTTCTATTGTGAATGGAAGTAAAAATGTAAAATGCTTATTATCTGTTGTATTAATAGTTTAAATAAATTTTGCCTTATAATTCAGCTTTTGCAGCATTTTCATTCTATATTTACAATAAAACTACAATAAAATTTTATGCTACAGTAATTATTATTATTTTATATTTTATTTTATTAAAATTAACAACAACATAATACAATACTATTTCTTCAATTTTAATATGCTACCAATTTGAGTAATTCTTTTTCTGTATTTCTTATTGAAGCTACTATATGAAAAATTATTCAAATTTTATTATAAATCTGAAATAAAAACAATATAAAAACTTAATTATAAGGCAAAATTTGTTTTAAATTATTAAAAGCACAAAAAATAAAAAGTACTTCATATTTCAATTTCTAAAATAAAAGTTGATTTTCCATATTGGTTGGAGTTTATTCTATAAGTTTGCTGCCATCTTGTTTGCAATTCTGATATGCTAAGCATATAGATTTACAATGAAATTTTTTTTGTGGTACTGTTTGAATTTCTATATATTATAAAATGATATTTTAAATTCTGATTGACATTTATTAAAAACAATTTAATTTGTTTAAAGAAGTTAATGCAATCAAATTTTCCCCAACAATAAATAAGCATTTTGTAAATTATGAGCAGTATAGAACTTCTATTATATATTAAATGTTAAAATAATGTACTGCTAATGTTCCTATTTTAGGTTATACAACTCAAAAATTATTTTTTAATGTGTTTTGTACAAATATGCATTGTTATTAAAAAAAATATTTGACAAACAGCTCTGTTGAGGATTGCTATATAATGTATGTATGTCAATCTCTGATATTTCCAAAAAATAAGCAAATATCAATGATTATTATGCATTTTGCTAATAAAGACAAAACTGCTTATTATCTATCATAGAAAGTTCTTAAGAATCCAAAGCACAAGTAGCAGTGAATAAAAAGTATTTTAGTCACTGCTACTTGTGCTATGGATTCTTAAGATTATTATGCATTTATCTGGTTCATGAGATTTGTGCTTTCCACAATAGTTGGGTGATGGATGCATTTTATATTTCATTTACTGTGAGAAAATTTCTTTCACATTTTTTTTTGTTTACATTTTCTTATATTCTGTCTTATTATTTGAATATCTTGCATGCTTTGAATAACAATTTCTATTGTAAAAATCACAACTATTAAATATATTAGACTATTAACTACTTCTTCTTAGTTATAAGTAATACTACCAAAAACAAGAACTTTTAACAATTAAGATTAGTTTATTTAAGAGTAACTAATGCTTTCAGTTATCCACTATCTTTAGGTTATAAAAAAGAATAGAAGAATCAATCTTCTATTCTTTTTGTAACTTAAAGATGGCAGATAACCAAAAGCATTAGTTACTCTTAAATAATTGCTAATCTTAATTGTTAAAAGTGCTTGTTTTTGACAGTATTACTTACAAATCATCACTTTTTCCAACCAACATAGCAGTGATCTGCTTCTTCAAATCAGATAATATAATGTTTGTTTTGTTATCAATCATAAACAATCTGGATTTTAAAGTAATTGTAAAAAGTAAAATCATCATAAAATATAATATATTGAAAGAAAACTTTTTTTTATTACAACAAAATATAAAAATAAAATTACATACAGCATATCTATTCCAGTAATGTTATTTTTTGATTGTATAGCATTGTCAATTTTGGAATGGTGAAAATTTTTGATGTCACAGTACATTATAACAGGGATGGATAATAAAATTGATTGACATTATAGCAAAAATACATTAAATGAATGTGCATTAAGTGGAGTATATATGCTTATATAATTTTAAAGATATCATGCAATTTGTTGACAAAAAACTATTTTTTGGAGCAATTAATTATTGGAGATATTTTACAAATGATACAATACAAAATAATTTAATTTGGACTCTAGTGTACGTGCAATTCAAAAATTTAAAATTTCACACCAATGCAATAATAGATAAAAAATTACTTTTAAAATAATAATTTATAGCTACTAATAATACCTTTCCAGATTTTGTTAGAATAATAATCCTTAGTTCTATACTATTTCCTTCCTTAGTACTGGCTGGTTCACAATGACTATCTAAATGGCCACCAACAACAGATAATTTTTGTATTTCTAATTGTCTATAAAATAAATAATTAATTTTAATTTTTTAATCATGAGTAAATGTATTAATTCCATTAATATATAAAATTTAAAAATGAGAAATAACAATATTCATTTTTAAATATTATTATTAATGATAAAATTCATTGTACAGTATATGGCAAAACTTCAAAACTGTACAAAGATCATTGCAAAATTTCTATGATAAATTAAAGCCAAAATAATACTTAAATTTATCAACTATAATATTTTCCAAACTGTTTGCACAATTTTTAAATAAAAAATATTTACATTAAATTTGTGAATAAATTAAAAATCAATATTTAAGTTTAGAATTAGTAAATAAAAATTATTTTTAAATATATCGGTAATTAAGCACAGATTAAAAAATTTATTATAAAAACATACAGAAAAAAATACTCATTAGCAAGGTTAGGGAAAAAAATATTTAATTTGTAATATCTTTAATTTTTGTTGCTAATAGCGAAAAAATATTTCTTTTGTCACTGTGATTTATTTTCATGAGGAACTAAAGTTGGCATATATCATGCATAGCCATTTGCAGAATGCACATTTATTAAAGTAGATTAAATAAATTTGGAAATTTTTATCAAAATCAGTAATTTATAAAAATAAAAAATATACTTCAATCCCAGTTTGTGAGATTAAAGCATTTTTGGAAAATACTCATAAATCAAATTTTCACAAACTGAGGTCTAAATTGCCATTAATTTTTATTAAAAAATTATAATGCTTTCCTGAGCCAAAAAATGGCAACCATTTTTACTGAAATATGTTCAAATATTATCTGATTATATAAATGATGATAAAATAACTTCTATAATTAGTGTTAAAGGTTGTGAAACAAATAACAGTTTTCTTAGATGGTGTAATGAAGAATCTAGTTACCAGATGAAAACCTTATAAAAATTTCCATTTAACAGACCAACATTATCTATATCAATGGTTCTCAACCTTTTTTCTGTTGAGGAACACATTTTAATATTTTAAAATTCTCAACCTTTTTTCTGTTGAGGAACACATTTTAATATTTTAAAATTTGTCAACATATCTAGCTATTTTAAATAATAATTTAGACTTAATAATGAATTTTTATTAATGGATTATTGTATTTATTCTCATTTATTGCATTCAGATGACAGACACATTCATACATGAGATCATTAAACATTGGCCTTATCAATGCTCTTTGACCCTTATTAAGTTATAATGCCACCTGCAGATTTTGTCTTTTTAGAGTAACTATGATTTTAATTTAATTTTTATTCTTTAATTTTTAAATCACGAATAACGACAAAAAGTTCTAGCTATAGCAGAAATTCGAGGGATAGATTTTTCTAATGATACCCTATTTATAAGAATCATACAATGGTTCAACTGCAAAAGGGATAACCAACCAACCACGTTTCACTATTAATATATATGATTTATACAATTATATACATACAATTTTCTTATTCATTCTTAATTTTTCGCAGTACTTTGTCAAAGGTTTGGTGGCACACTAGTGTGCTGCAGTACAGTGGTTGAGGAATCACTGATCTAGAGCAATGGTCTCCAAAGTTTGACTGCATACCCCTAAGACAGAAAAAATAAATGGTGTATACCTCAAATTGACTGAGCAGAAATCTATTATAATTAGTGTTTAAACAGGAAATAAGAACTTATGTAATATCCAAAAAAGCTATAATTGCACATTATTTTTATTATAAACTAGAATTCATATTTATTTTTCTTATTAAATTTATGAGAAGAATGGGAATGCATATTTATTTTTCTAATTAAAATTTAATGAGAAGAATGGGCTTGCATTTGTTTAAAATTTCTGAAAATGCTGTTTGATGTTATCTGATACTGTGATACAAAGGTCTAGTTCCAAGTTTAATTTATTTTGATATTTAGTTTTAATATTTATTTTGATATTTAATTTAATACTGGAGCCGGTGCCACACCGGCTCCAGAGCCACTGTATATTCCAGCTGGGGCTCCAGCTCTGGCTCTGGAGTCATTGTTTTAAAACAGGCTTTGGCTCTGGCTCCATCACTATAAAAGTTTTTTGGTATGACCGCTACCATGAAACATCACTTACCTTACTATCACTCATCATTTACCTTTTAAACTGATATATTGGTGTTTGTATTATAATAATTTATTTCATATGTATATATTTAAGGTTTCAATAAAATATTTATTTTGGCAAATGGCATTAATATATCAGTAATCAGAAAATCAAAGACATACATAATTTATTGATTTCAAGTTTTTATCGAATTTTAAGTGCTAAAGTCGGAGTAGGCTTATAAACAGGTTGCGCATTTTTACAGATTTTCAAACTGTAAAGTTGGGGGTCGGCTTATATTCGAGTATATATGGTAGATGATTAGGAGCTGGAGCCAGCAGATATTTTAATGGCTCCAACTCTGGCTCCACTGAATATGATCAGCTTAGTTCTGGCTCCAACTCCGGCTCCTCCAAAACTTCCTGGCTCCATGGCTCCGAGCTCTGACTCCAGCTCCCAGCCCTGTTGGAGACCACTGATCTAGAGTATTCAGGTTCTAAATCTACATGTGTATTTAGAAAAAGCTAAGTACAGCTCATCAGTCCCATTCTTCAAAATGATTTGAAAGTAAAGCAATCACTTACTACTTGGAAGGTATGGGACCTGAAATTGAACTTGGAAGATCCAAGCTCAATTTCAGATCCCATACCTTCAGATTTTTTGGGAGCAATCCAGGCTCAACCTGTTGATCCTACTAGGGCACAGATAGATCATGATGGACACTGAAATATCTTTCTGCTTAGTAACTGCTGACGGAAAGAGGTATAAATTTACACAGGTATGTAATAGCAATGCTATTTTACTAGTCTTTGATTAGAAAGCAGAATATAAACTGAAAAGAAAGATTGAATATGTTTCCAAAAGTCAGGAAAAGAATATTTCAATAAATCTTAAATTAAAACATATTAGCAACTATTTAGAGAATTTCTATTTGAATGGTTGTTAATAAGTTTTAATTTAATATTCATTGCAATCATACTCTTCTCCAAATATGCTCAATTAAAATATTCTTCTGTGATTTATAGATTTCTATGTTGTATTGGATAAAGAAATTATGATTCACTAGCTGAATTTTCTATATGATTTTCAAACAAAAACTTTTAATTGTATTAGCAAAAATTTTTGTTTGAATGCATTTTATATCTACATTATCTTAGTTTGGTGTTTATATTTTTGAATTATTTTAAGAGAGTGATCATGCAAAGTTTTCATGACATGGTCAAATTTTTAATGTTCTATTTCTGTAAGATGATTTATTCTGATTATAAATTTAAATCAAACAATAACCAAATATCAGCCAAATAATCCTAGTATTATAAAAATTTAGAAATAATTGAAATTAATGATTAAATTAACTTTTTCTAATGTGATTCTCCATCTATTGATTAATAACTAAAACAAAAATTTAATATTTTTCAAAATATAAAATTTGTCTCAACTTAGGGGAAATTGAACTGAGGACCTTTAGAATAATGTCATAACATCTAATCAGCTAGATACATTTCATTTCTGATAAGTATTAAAATTCCTAGTTTAATTATTAATCAATATATGGAACTAGGGATTACAAACCAGTAAACCAGTTTACCGGTAAATTGCAGATTTTAGCCTCAAATTGTTACCGGTAATTCTACATTGTTTTTACCGGTAATTTAGTAAATTAAGAAGATAACTATAATACACTTCTTTTTACTTATTCTCTGGGCCGCAGTCTATTAATGTAAATTACCAATTAAGTTTAGTGTATGGAATCCGGTTGGTTGTGATCAAAATTCTGTATAACAGAAATGATACAGTAGTACAACCCCTGGAAAAAAGTATGGAATAAAGATATGAATGCAGACATTTAATGTTGAATAAACAAACACACAAACAACACACACCAAAAAACAAACATTAATTTTAAATATTATAATAGTATATATATCGTCAAAACATTTTTGTCTTTATTTCCTTGGCAGTTTTCCAAGGCTTGTTTTTATTTCCTTTCTATTTCATAGAAATTTATAATGTTTTTTATTTAATTATTTAGGTTTCTTTGGAAAATAACCAGGCTGATATAATTTTTGATACTGATATTACAAGTAGTGTTGAACTGATTTCTGCTATTGAAGATATGGGTTTTAAAGCATGGATATCTAACAATTCTTCTAATATTAGAAGCATATCTATACATATAGAAGGTATGACTTGCAACTCTTGTGTAAAAAATATTGAAGAATGTATATCAGAAATAGAAGGTGTTGAAAAAATCAAGGTTTCTTTAGTAGAAAAATCAGCAAATATTATATTTGATATAACATTAACAAATCAAGAAATATTATGTTCAAAAATTGAAGAGATGGGCTTTATTACAAGTCTTCCAACTCCAAAAGGATTTCCTTATAACCAAGTAGTTACAGTTCATATATATATAGAAGGTATGACTTGTCATTCTTGTGTGCGTAATATTGAAGACAATATAAAATCAATAGCAGGAGTTCTGAATATTGATGTGTCCCTTGAAAATAAATTTGCTCTAATTGAATATAATCCTTCTCTGATTAAAGCAGAACAGTTGAGAACTAAAATAAATGATATGGGTTTTGAAGCATCATTATCAAAATCAAATATGCATGCAACAAATAGGATTTCTATGTGTGTTGTTTTAATAGAAGGCATGACATGTATGTCTTGTGTGAAAAATATAGAAAGTAATATATCAGTTATTCCAGGTGTTGTTAATGTCCAAGTATCTCTTGATAATTGTAGTGGTCAGATTCAGTATAATCAGAATGTGATATCTGCACAAGAATTTATTGATAGAATTGAGACTATGGGATTTAAATGCAAAGTTATAAGTGACAGTTCTCAAACTAATAACGTTCTTCCAAATCAAACTTTATCACAGAAAAATAAAATCCAAAATCAATCAAGAGATGAAATTAATTTAGGAATTGTAGATACAAGTAAGTCATTTTTTTTTTTTTTATTATTTTTGATTTAGTGATTAACACAAAAGTTAGCTATGTAACAGATTGTATCAATTAATCAGGTCATTTTGTACTGGCATAAATTATATAAAATATATGCTAATATTTTATAGAATTTTTATGTATGATTGTTGTTATTTTTTTAAATATATATATATTTTTTAATAATTTTTATATTGAAATTTAAAAATTTTAGGAGAAAAGAGGTAACACTGAATTCATTGATGGTTAATTTGCATTTTAATTATTGCAATTTATGCCATTTTCAACAAAAATAACTTTGTTGCTCAAATATTTAGTTGTTATGATGATATATATGTTTTTGTCTTGTAAGACTTTTTAATGT
Source organism: Olivierus martensii (assembly GCA_000484575.1). Taxonomy (NCBI): domain Eukaryota; kingdom Metazoa; phylum Arthropoda; class Arachnida; order Scorpiones; family Buthidae; genus Olivierus; species Olivierus martensii. Next base: position 71,349 of record AYEL01071927.1, read on the forward strand.
AGATACTAAATAAAATAAACAATAAGCCAATTCAGTAAGATAAACTATTACTTTAATTGAGGCAGGTTACATGGATAGTTAACATTTTTGATTAAACAGTTTGTTTATCTTGCTGAATTGGCTTATTGTTTTTTATTTAGTCTTCACTTTTAAAATTTCAAATAATTTGTCTATAAATTTCAACATAAATTTGTCTATAAAATTTGAATAAGAAGTCTATAAACAGATGTGCAAACAAAATTTTTGAGTTGTGTGGAATGAATTGAGTTTGCCAAAAAAACTTAGAAATATAAGTTTACTTTAAATTTAATCTTTAATGATATTCTTGAATAGATAAATTCTACTATTTATCATCATTTCCTTCAAATATAGATATTGACGACTTTTCCTTGTAAGGAAAAGTCACCAATATCCAAGTCCATATCTATATTTCTACATAAAATTTTATAAATTTCTATTCTTTCATGCTTTTCATGATTTTAATTTATCACTAGCAGTATATAGTATTTTAATTTTTTCAGTGTCAGAGATTTCAGTTTCTGTTTGAAATAATGTGCCATCAATTAAGTTAAATCAATCCTAATCAATATGCAAAATTTATCATATATACTTAATTTTCATCAAAATCTCTTAAAATTTTCATAATTAATAGCATTTTTCACACACTGTATAAACATTTTTTTGAATTTTATTTTTTCACAATTTTTTGTTCTGTATATTAGATTGCCAAAAATACAATTTTTTTAAAATATAAAATCTTAACTATCCATTGAATTGGTTGATATTTTTGGTGACATCTCTGAACAAACCAAGCCAAGAATGAAGAAATTCAGACCATATTTTCAGAAATATTATATAAAAATCCAAATGTTATGTATCTCAATCAATAAAGTTGTGATATAGTTATAAAAAAAATTACATAATTTCTATGAAATATTTTGATTTTTATTAATATTTCATATTTAATATCTTGTTGTTGTTTCATTTGTATAATTTTTAGCTGTATTATTTTATAAATTTTGTAATATATGTCAAAAAGTCCTAACATGTGCAAAAATAGTCTCATTTCATACATAAACAGCTGTAATATTTTTTTACATTGCTTTAATTTGACTACAGATGATCTATTGTATCAACCCAGCCAATATTATATGTTGAGGTAAAATAGGCTTTCTCCACATTTTCCTGAAAAATGGTTGAAAGCAGCAATCAAACAAAAGTGCCACATCTCTTTTAAATGATCAGAAGGCATTTATGTTTGAATTTCATGTTTTTCATCTAAATATTGGTGAAAATGAAATAAAAAAATGAACGATTAAGATATACTTTTGTATATTTTAATAGAATTGACCAATATTTTTCTATCATCTATAATAATTTTTCAGTTTTAAGCATGGCTTCTATTACAAAAAATTCAATTATTAAAATTCAAAAATATTTCTCATCTCAAAACTGGAATAACTTATATTAGACTACAGTATTAACAAAATGGGATGAAAAAGTCTAAATACTACTGAGAGGTTCAACTTAAAACAATGTTTTATAAAAATGTAATTAAAAAAAATATTTTGGTAACAAAAAATTTAGGAACCATAGTCAAAAGTGAATATTTTCAGCTAATTAAACACAAAAAAACAATTCACAATAGCTGGGATTAATAAAATCAGGAATAAATTTTTTTTAATTATTTTTGGTTATTTTATCACTTTGACATGTAAACAACACAAAGGAACATAAGTGTAAACATAAGTGTCACAACATCTTTATATGTCATAAACAATGTTAATAATAATGGAGTTAATGGTAAGTGATGAGCTGAAAAATTCAATATTTATGGTTTTGATAAGTAGAATAAAATAACTTAAAAGGTAAAAGTTGCTTTTTAAGAAATCAGTAAAAATATTTGAAAGGCCTTTTTAATTCAGTTATTTAAATATAACAAAAACTATTGAGTAGGAAATTGAAAAAATTAGTCATCCAAATTAGAGATGAAAAAACAATGTTGCTTACAATAGAATGAAGATTTTTGAATTTTCGAAAAATATTCTTTTAAAACATTTCTCAAACTTTCCCAGTTTAGTGAAAATATTTCCCAAACTAACAATACTGCTATAATGGTTATATCTGTAATTTCATTATAATAACCGAGATACTTTAATATTTAGGTACTTTACCATATTTACTGATTTAATTTTCCCTTTTTTAATTTTTGAATCAAGTGTATGGGGAGATTATGTATAATTCGTTATTAAATCTAATATATATATATATATATACAGATGAAACTAAAGACAAAGAACCAGAATCTGTTCAACCAGCCGAAAATGATTCTAAGTATTCTAACAACTCCGACGAAGAATACGACAGATACTGAATATAATGGCAGGGTTTTAGAAGTAATAAAGGTAAACTTTCAATGAATTTAAATTTAATTCATTCAGTAAGTATAATGTCATTTTTCCTAATGATGTCAACTTTTTGGATGCACAGTATGCTTGTCCGGTATTTTTTCAAAAAATATATCTGCAAACATATGGTAAGAAAAGCTATTACACTGAAGATTTTTTACATCTGCAGTTACGTTATCCATGAAAGAGAAACTTAATTTATTGATCAAAAGAAAAACAAAAATACAACATGATAATCTGCCCCTGGCACAAAAATAAAAAATATTAATAAAATTGTTAAAAAAGAACTGGCGTATTTTCAACAGGAAATATGAGGGGGAAATATATTCAAATAGTGTACGATTCTTTTATAATTATTAAATCAACAAATGTAGAATTTGAAAGATCTTTTTCTATGGCGGGATTATTTTGTACAAAAATTAGATCACAATTAGAAGACCAAAGTGTTGATCAGTTATGTTTTTATGTGCTTATTTTTTAAAACAAGTTAACAAATAGATCACATATTTAATTATATAGTTTATAATTGTTTTCATTGTGAAAAACTATTCATGTATAAGTATTACTTATAATTTGTTATAAAATTATTGAATTTTATTTATTCAACAATTTTATAACAAATTATAAATATGTTCAGAATACAATTTCTTTTCATATACTTTTGTCATAGTATATAAGAATCAAATAAAATGTCTTATTATTATGAATTTTTATTTTATATTTCCATGTATTAAGAATTAATCAATACATGGATCTACATTAGCAAAAGATATTTTAGACTGAGCTTATAGAAAGTTGATTGGTTATAAAGTCTGTCAATTCAAATCTGCATTGTGGAAGCTAAAAATAGATGCATCCATTCTGATTAAGAATAGGAGTGAAGTATATGATTGGGATGATTAATTACAGCATTTTCAACTGAAAAGATTAATCACTGCTCACAATTTCAAGCAAGGCAGACCTTTCTTGAGGCAGACTTACTAGTTATGAATTGAGCAAATAGATAATACTCTAATATCATTTTTTAAACTTTAAACTTACTAGCATATTAGAGATTTATGCCTTTAAATCTCTAATATGCTAGTAAGACTATAGTATATTTATTTTATCACCATATATTAATATAAACTATACCGGGTGTTTTCTAGCACCCGTACCATTCTTTTTTCTCGGAAACGCAATGAGATAGGAAGTAGGGGAAAAATTTTTAATTACCAAAGTATGTCTGAAGAATCGAATGGGTATGATAAAAATTTTGTGGGTCCATCGGAAGTAGGGGCACAAGAGGTCAACTATGAAATCTCCAATGGAAAACCAATGCCAATTTTGGCATAATTGGATAGAACTATGAAAAACAAACAACCTTTGTTTTGAAAGTTTTTTAATATCACTTATAGATTGTGAGATATCACAAAAAAAAAGATGCCACTGCATGTACTGCTGATTGGACTATTCAAGCAGTAAGAAGAATAAAAATCATACAGAGGGCATCTGTGTACATTGCCAAACTTATAAAAGTAATTATTTTAATAAAAAAACTAATAAAACTTAATTTTTTTATTTTTTGCCAATTAAAAGCTATTTATTTTCCAACCGTCTAAAAAATGATATTCTGTTAAATGTTTGTGATTTATTCAGTTAGTTATCTAATTAAATTTAAATACAATTATAGGAATTTGAAATTCAAATTTAAAAATAAAAATTACAGGAATTTAAAATGCTAATATAAATTATTACATGTAGAAAATACATTGAACAAATATATTTAATGTAGATATAACCTAACTGGAATATACCTAATAGCAAGAAGTATATTTCCTGTTTTCATAGCAGCACCAATGGTTTCTTGCAAAATCTTAATTTGCAAACTAGGCCAACCTTCTTTACTACCTTCAAATAAAAATATATAATTTAATATAATATTGGTCACACACCATTATTTATGATATATCTTTTAAGAATAAAATATATAAAAATATTTTATGAAATATTTAATTAATGCATATGAAGTTTAAAATATTGATTAATTATAATTGTTGTTAAAATATATATGTTATATATTTGATAATATTGATAATTCATCTCAGAATATGAATTTTTAAGATATATATTTAAAAATGAACTGTCAGAATAATTTATCTATTTTTATATAAATTTTAATATTACAAATAGGTCTCAATATTCAGAGCTCTTTTATACAAAATTTAATGTTTATAAAAATTATATTTTCAATACTCAGTTTTGTTATATGGAAAAAATATCAGTTTCAAAAATATTTTTAAGAAGGGCTTTATTTATTTCATAGAAAGATTATATTTGTGCTTTTGTCAAAAAAAGAGAAAATATTAATGTAAATAAAGATCCACTATTAAAAGGGATGCAATATTTTTATTGTTTTATTGCAGCCATTCCTTTCCTGCACTTTTCCTGCCAAACTTACTACACTCCATGAAATGTGAGAGTAAACTATTGGGATCCAATTAAAGCAAAATAAAAAATATTATAACTGCTCATGTATAAGATGAAAGGATTTTTGTTTATATTAGATTTATTGATATAAATTTGAAAATTTATAAAACATTAAATTAATAATTACTGAAATGAAAGAAAAACATATCAATAAATATAAATTAATAATAATAATGACAATATTTCAATAAACTTATGTAAACTTTGAACTAATAATAGAAAATATCTTAATTAATATTCATTAATCAAAATTTGCATATTAATTGGTTTTTATAGAACTTTTTGAAAGTATGATCCAATTTTCTTCATCCATGGCTTGTTTTATTCAGAGGACAAGCCACTATCCAAAAGTGGCAAACATTTCATTGGATGACTAAATATTCATATAAAAATAATCATGTTTTCATTTACCTCATATACAGAATGAAAAACTTTTGAAAAAAAAACTAAAAAAAAAACACGTTGTTAGAAAAAGAACAAAAACATAATAAGCTGTAAAAATTTAAAAAGATTTTGATGAATATTAAGGAAGATATAACAATTTTAATTTTGTATATTAATTAGGCTTAATTACTTAATTAATTGGCTTGTTAATATAATCTTTTTTTACTTTTGACATGTAACAATTTAAGTGTCTGTCTTGTATTATTCCCAATTGGAACTTGAGGATTTTAAAGTTCATCTTTTAGTTACAACTTATCTAATTATAAAGTAATTAGATTTAGTAAATATTCAATACCATTTTTATTGCATATCAGTAAAATTTCAGAAATGTTTTTAGTTTATTTTAGTTTTCATTAAAATAACAAAAATTAATTAAATACACATGCTCTCTAGTTACAAACATGAAATGTCATTTTCAAATTTCAAAAAATCATTAAGAATTTTAAACATTATGATATCAGAATGCACCAATATAATAAAATTACACAGTTAACATATCATAACAATATTTCAAGATGACAGCAATTACATCAAATAACCCTTGCAATTCAGAACTTTTCATTCAAATCTGTGAAATAACAACTTTTAATTAGTTTAATTGTGAAATATATTACAAAATTCAGTATATAAAGTTATTTCAGTATTTTTTGAGGGAAAATAACAGAAGTATCTGAGTTATAAGCAATCCAAGTTACAAACAAAAGTTATGTATGAGTTAAGTTCATAACTCAAGGAGCATGTGTACTTTATTTATAAAATGAAAATTTAAACTTACAATCCTTACTATTTGTTTCATAAAATATTTTATATCCTTTATTAGTTTGAAGGAGAAATTCACAGCACTATAAATATGAAAATAATAATAATTATTTTAAAAAGTCATTTCTATTTATATATTTAAAATATAATTAAAATTATCTATTAAAAATAACATTTTTATATTAGAAATTGTGTTTAAACTGAAAAAATAAATTAATATATTATTTTATTTATTTATTCTGATGCAATGAAAACTTGTTCTAGTGGATATAATGCAAGGATAAAAGAACAACTATTAATGATTGGGAAATCCTATTATATAATTTGCTATCAATATGAAAACCGAAAATATATATAAAGTTTGGACCATTTTCACACATTAGATATCTAACTGATATCATTATTGCTTGCAGGATCTGATACAAATAGACAAACAAGAGAATCTGACTTTATTCAATCAATTAATTTACAATAATAATCAGCTTGGAATCATCTTTAACAACTAAAAAAAAAAACTATAAACTATAGCACTTTTATCTTCAATTAATTAAATAACTTCTCTATTTTATCATCTGCATAAGTATATTTTCATGTACTTGAAATTCTGTTAATTTCAATATTATTATTGTCAAATTTAAAATGATTATAATTGCAAAAATTTCAATCTAATGACAGATCTAAACAAATCATGTGATAAGGTGACAAGTAGTTGCTTTACAGCACTCAATCTTGTTAAACAAGATTGAGTTTTAACAGAATATTTATAAAGCTTAAATAAATTAATAACTTCAGTTTCTCTTCAAAAACCTGTGGTAAATAAATATTGTATTTGTATGAATTAAATATAATAATAATTTTATTTTAAACTGTAAAAGAACTAATCAGCCAACAAAACTAATCAGAAAACTTTACTATTTTTGAATGACCTTTTTATAAGAGAAGAGGGAATGGAATGTTATATTTGTCAAATAAACTTATAAACAATACCTAAGAGAGTCTGTTTCTCTTAAGTATTGTTGACTGTAAGTCCAATGATTTAATAAAGTTATAAAATTAATAAAACTTTATTCTGACAATTTTCTTGGTCAATCTGATAGAAGAGAGTATCTTCCTTGACAAATGAAGAACCAAATTTCAAATTGAACCTTCTCTTCATTTCATTGGAGAATTTAAAGACTATAGTAGAAGAAGAGGAAGAGGAGAGGAACTTCTTAATAGAGGAAGAAGAGAGGAACTTCTTAATAGTTTGCATAGAGTTCTCATTCTCTCTTGCATCTCTATATTGCAAATGTCCTCTTCTAATCCTCTTTCTCATATTTTTGTCTATTGTTGGATTAATATTATTGTCTTGCATTCATCAGTATTTTTATCTTCAGTTCAGAGAAAATAAAGAAAATATTGTTCAATAAAGAGACTAAAGGAAAACATGAAACAGAAGAAAAAGAAAACTGTCTCTCATAGACATGTTTGTGAATCTTGCATTAAACTACTTAGTCTCCCATTAAAGTTAGAATTATATTTCTCATTTATTTTTATTCATTATTTTGTTAATTTTATTCTCTGTTTCTTGTCTTCAATTTATATCGTTATATTTATATCTTAGCTTATTGTTATTTTTATTACTACTACTATTATTATTATATCCAATAAATATTATATATTTTAGAAAATAGTTTTTTGATTGTTTCTGTATATCTCTCTTCACTTTCTGGACCTGATGCACTACTCATCTATGCTCACTTCAAGTTTTTCAGCTAAAATCCTGATTTGTACTTGTCTATATATAATTTACTGTATTGGAGCAATACAGTCTAAACTGCTCTGGTATCAGGTCTAGATACTAAAATTTCATAAGGGTGCATTTGTAGTTTTTCAATCCCTATATACCTCACATAGGGTCTCCTCTAGAATAACTACACATTAAGATTTGTAAATTTGATTCACATCTATCTATATATATAAAGACAAAATTTTTCCTTATGATTATAACTAATATTCAGAAAAATATTAGAATAAATCAAGCTATTAATGCCAAAAAAGAACAAAAATTAATAAGTAAAACTTAATTTTTGAAGTTAAATATACAGAATTATATTATGTATTTCAAAAAATATGCATAAGGAAATATGCTAATGAAGAATCTTAATTCAAATTTATTATATTGTAAAATATTAAAGTTATGATAAAAATGATATCAAAATATTACTAAAATTAATTAGTATATTTCAATATCTGAAATTAATAAAATTTTAAAAATTTTTTATAGAAAACTTTTATTGAAGAAATGTTTTAGCTTCTAAAAAACTATCATTTGTTCTAAATAATCAATATTACAAATACATTAGCAGAATACAGAATATGGAATATTTTCAAATAATATTACAAAAAAAATCTTTTTTAAAGAATTATTTTCGAATCACTATATATTGAATTAAATTCTTTCATTTTCCAACTTTAAAACAGGTTTAATAATATTTATAGTATTACTTAATTTAAATATCAAACAAGTATTACACAAATATTTTAATAAACAAAACAATCATAAAGATAAATTTTATGCATTTAGTTAAAAGTTAATGACTTTAAACTAGTATATAAAAACTGATTTAGCTAAAAACTGATTAGTTATTGGTGATAAATGACTTATTATTATTTATGCTAATGAATAATTTTCTCAGCAGAATTAATATGATGTATATTATTATTATTCTGTAATAATATTTATAACAAAACTGGAAATTACAGATATTATTATAATGCTAAAATATTATTATTATTATTAAGCATTATACAGTGATACCTCGGTTCACGAACACAATCTATTCCTTGACCCTGTTCGTGATCCGAAAGTTTGTAATCCGAATCAATTTTTCCCATTGCAATTAATGTAAATCCAAATACTAAATTTTTTCTAGGACAAAAAAACGTAACATGTTATGGCTTTGTGTGTGGAAATAATACAGAAAGGAAATAAATTGTTATGGCTTTATGTGTGGAAATAATACAGAAAGGAAATAAATATATAACAGTAGTAATAGAGTAAAGCATGTTTAACACCACCTTCACTAATACTTTTAACCTTTTTGGGAGTGTGGAAATAATATAGAAAGGAAATAAATATAACAGTAATATTAGAAAATAATACAGAAAGGAAATAAATATAACAATAATATTAGAAGAAAGCGTTTTTTCCCTAGAAAAAATTTTTAACATGTTATGGCTTTATGTGTGGAAAAATACAGAAAGGAAATAAATATAACAGTAATATTAGAAGAAAGCATGTAATTCAGAAAGGAAATAAATATAACAGTAATATTAGAAGAAAGCATGTTTAATGCCACCTTCACTAATACTTTTAACTTTTTTGGGAGCCTTAATAAGGGATCACCTTCACTAACACTTCTAACTTTTTTGGGAGCCATAATAAGGGATAAAGAGAGGAAATAAATATAACAGTAATATTAGAAGAAAGCATGTTTAACACCAGTGGAAATAAATATAACAGTAATATTAGAAGAAAGCATGTTTAACACCACCCACTAACACTTTTAACTTTTTGGGAGCCATAACAAGGGATAAATTTAATTTATTAACACACTTAACTTTTTGGGAGCCATAATAAGGGATAAATTTAATACACAACTTTTTTGGGAGCCATAATAAGGGATAAATTTAATTAAATAAAGACAACTTTTTTGGGAACCATAATAAGGGATAAATTTAATTAAAGAAAAAAAATTTTTTTGGGAGCCATAATAAGGGATAAATTTAATTAAATAATGAAAATAACATTAGAAGAAAGCATGTTTAACACCACCTTCACTGACACTTTTAACTTGGGAGCTATAATATGGGATAAATTTAATTAAATAAAGAAAAAAACTAAAATATCATAAAGCCATAAAATAAGGGATAAATTTAATTAAATAAAGAAAAAAACTAAAGTAAAGCATGTTTAACACCACCTTCACTAACACTTTTAACTTTTTTGGGAGTAATAAGGGATAAATTTAATTAAGTAAAGAAAAAAACTAAAATACCAACAACGGATAAATTTTATTAAATAAAGAAAAAACTAAAATATCAACACTTGTTGGAACTTTCACCACCTTCACTAACACTTTTAACTTTTTTGGGAGCCATAATAAGAGTGCCACCTTCACTAATACTTTTAACTTTTTTGGGAGCCTTAATAAGGGATTCACTAATACTTTTAACTTTTTTGGGAGCCATAATAAGGGATAAATTCCACTAACACTTTTAACTTTTTGGGAGCCATAACAAGGGATAAATTTAATTTATTAACACACTTAACTTTTTGGGAGCCATAATAAGGGATAAATTTAATACACAACTTTTTTGGGAGCCATAATAAGGGATAAATTTAATTAAATAAAGACAACTTTTTTGGGAACCATAATAAGGGATAAATTTAATTAAAGAAAAAAAATTTTTTTGGGAGCCATAATAAGGGATAAATTTAATTAAATAATGAAAATAACATTAGAAGAAAGCATGTTTAACACCACCTTCACTGACACTTTTAACTTGGGAGCTATAATATGGGATAAATTTAATTAAATAAAGAAAAAAACTAAAATATCATAAAGCCATAAAATAAGGGATAAATTTAATTAAATAAAGAAAAAAACTAAAGTAAAGCATGTTTAACACCACCTTCACTAATACTTTTAACCTTTTTGGGAGTGTGGAAATAATATAGAAAGGAAATAAATATAACAGTAATATTAGAAAATAATACAGAAAGGAAATAAATATAACAATAATATTAGAAGAAAGCGTTTTTTCCCTAGAAAAAATTTTTAACATGTTATGGCTTTATGTGTGGAAAAATACAGAAAGGAAATAAATATAACAGTAATATTAGAAGAAAGCATGTAATTCAGAAAGGAAATAAATATAACAGTAATATTAGAAGAAAGCATGTTTAATGCCACCTTCACTAATACTTTTAACTTTTTTGGGAGCCTTAATAAGGGATCACCTTCACTAACACTTCTAACTTTTTTGGGAGCCATAATAAGGGATAATTCACTAATACTTTTAACTTTTTTGGGAGCCATAATAAGGGATAAATTGAATTAAGTAAAGAAAAACATTAAAATATCAACACTTGTGAGCTGGGCGAACTGGATTGCTGCTGCGGGCGAGACTGTGCTCAGGGTTTTGTGCGCTGCGCGTCACGTGCGCTCCATGCATTCCGTGCGTGTGTGTTCATGAACCGAAGCATTGTTCGTAAAGCGAAGTAAAATTTGTTCGCAAATGGTGTTCGTAGACCGATTTGTTTGTGAACCGAGACGTTCGTGATCCGAGGTATCACTGTAACAATAATATTTATTATTATAATTACCTTAGTAATAATAATATAATATCCATTGCCAAAAATCGTACATAAAACAGCAAGATTTCAGAAAAATTTAAATATTTTCATTTACTAACTGTTCTGTTTATTTATAATCTAATACAGTATTCTAGATGAATTATATGCAAATTTTTTATATATAAGCTGATTTCTAGCATATAAATTACAATAATATTTATTATTATAATTACCTTAGTAATAATAATATAATATCCATTGCCAAAAATCGTACATAAAACAGCAAGATTTCAGAAAAATTTAAATATTTTCATTTACTAACTGTTCTGTTTATTTATAATCTAATATTCTAGATGAATTATATGCAAATTTTTTATATATAAGCTGATTTCTAGCATATAAATTTTTTACAAAATCAATGAAAAACAAATAAAAATAAAACTTACATAAATAATGTTGTTAAGTTTAAACTATAATAAACACTGGAAATACTAAAAAGGAGAGAGCAGGAAGACCTAATAAATGATAGAACCTCTTGGGAACTACCAGACCTGTGGATTTATGCCCTCAATAAAAGAAGGCATCAATGAACTTTAATTGTGAATATTCCCAGCATTGTTTGTTATACCTATATTATCATAACTTATTTTTCTCTTATTATTATTTATTATTTTTTTGTACTTCTAACACATTTTTTAATTTGATGTATTTGTTAATTATAACCATATTGAGATATGATGTATGGCGGTTGCCATAGCAATGTAGAAACTGCAATTTAGTGCAATTTTTGTTCTTTTATTTTAAAGTATTAAAGGGTATAAGCAGTTTTATCTTCTACAAATATAATTTGGTTTTTATATAAAAAAAAAAAATCAATTATTTATGTGAACTATTAAATATCAGTATATCAATAATAATTTATTATTATAATCATTGCTTATCACCTGATTCCAATCAGGAGCAACTGTATGTGATGAAACGCAACAAACTGCAGAAGTGTGCTTGTAAAATGCAGCTTTCCTATGAAAATTCATTTCTGTATACAAATCAGATAGAGTTGACCACCATTGTATCTAAAATAATTTTTAAATCAATTATTATTAGATTAAACAAATCAATTATTATTATAAATCATTATTTAATTTATTCTGTAATATAAATTCATGCATTAGAAATTAACTGGGAATTAACAAATATTCTGATAATTTACGTAATTAATTTTTCAAATTAATTTAATTAAATTATAAATTTACAAAATTATATTGTAAACAAACAAATATATTTATTTTGTTCGTGTAGAGATAAAATTAATGAAATAATTAAAATACACAATAATATCAATAATAATAAACTGTCTTAAAATTATTCCAATTCATATCTAAAATATATATCTCTATCATCAATACTTTTCTTATATCATCTAATGATTACATGGAGCAATAATAAAGCTACATATTAACAATATCAATATTTTCATTTCAACTATATACACAAACAAGATATATTCCAGAGGGATTCATTTGAATCCTTTATTATTTTGTCTTACTCTGAATCCCTCTCAAATAATTTGAACAATACCAGTTTTGATTTTTCTAAATTATATAACACCACCATTTATTTTAAGCTTTCATACCTTACATATCATTTCACAGATGACATCAAATTTTACTTATCAAACAAAAAAAACAGAGATCCACCTAATCAATTAACAAACATACTTTTGAGATATTTTCATGGAATTTGGACTTGATAAATATAAAATACAACAAATAACATGGAAATACAGAATGATTTCAAAAGCTCCAAAATGGGATCAAAATTAAGCCTAAAAAATAAAGGTAGAAAGAGTTCTGCTGATTCAAATCAATTTATTCTTAAAGCAATAAATTAAATTTATATTGGTGCAGTGAAAATTTAAATCAGCAGAATCCTTTCCACCTTTATTTGCAAACAAAATGTGAAGTGAATTCTGTATGTTATGCCAATGCACTTGCAGCCTCTGAGTGGTTGGGTGAAGGTTTACATGGCTGTAGCTTTTCTGGATTTTAAACACATTGTATCTCAGAAATTATTAGTTTATTTGAAAAATGCTTCAAATAAATTTTGTTAATGATGTGGGGCTTCTGGGCGAAAACAGAAATGTGGAAACAACAGGCTTACAGCCTAGAAGCGGTCCACATTCAATGCATGAGTAAGGATGACGAACGAGGCAAAACAACTCGAAGAATTGAGTCGGAGATCCACATTAAATTAAATTCAACAGCTTCTTTATTATTTAAAATAAACATGAGACAGATTCAGAATTTACATGAATGTTTCCCGACAAATAAGGGAGAGATGTACCTGTTGTATTGGAGGTTTCCTTAGGTCAACGTCGATATCACAATACAGTCTTTAGTCTTTAAAAAATTATGTCTTTAGTCCTTGAATCATGTACGGTTCACTTTGTTGAAGAGCTCAATTGACTTGATTTCTTCCCAACTGAATTTCTTGGAGATCGGATGTATATCGGAATGGAGACCAGAGCGGCAAACTATTAAAGACTTTTATCCAATTATCAGGTAAAGGTACAACATTAGAGGAAACTTGTATTTCACAAATGAGAACTAACAAAAGCTTAATTTTCCCAAATGGCGACGACTTTGTTAAAAGTCTATAAAGGTACATTAGAGGAAACTTGTATTCCACAAATGAGAACTAACAAAAGCTTAATTTTCCCAAATGGCGACGACTTTGTTAAAAGTCTCTCCTCAGAAAAATGCAAGTTCCTGGCAAACAGCGTCGGCAAGAAAACAACTTCTCGAACAAAGGCGACGACTTGGTGAAAAAGCGTCGATCTCCTCCAACACCGCTCCTTTATACCTCTAACCTCTTTTCACCACTTTTTCCCAGGGATGAATGTTATTGTTCTGATAGGTCAGGTAACATTTTTTACATGACATTTGAATAAACCATCTTAAATTATTACCTTCCAAAGAACAGTAAGACAATTCAATACATTCTGTTCCTCAATCAACTGCATCATTAAATTTAATTTCGACTTTCGACTTCGTCTCCACGACAGAGAAAAGGGGGGTTTCCAATCCCCACAATGAAAAAAAAGGATTTTCTATTGGTAATTAAAAAAAAAGTGCCATTATTACAAAAATTGTAAAGTACACCCCTATTTTGTCTGTTTACAGATGTCAAAGCATAATGAATCATACATCAAATAAAAGATCGTTTTAATATGAGTATTTTCCCATTTAGATCAATTTTCTATCTAATGCAGTTGCAGAGAAAATCGCCTGTCACACTTTAGGTGAATCACCCTGTATATATGAATATAGATATTCCTTTTTAAATATGTCCTTTGGACATATTTAAATATTTATTTACTTTTGTCCATTGTCCTTTGGATAATGGAAAAAGTAGATCTTGACAATCTGCAAAGAAAAACACAAACATTGTTGACAAAACATCATCTCATCATCCCAAATCACCCATTGAGAAGATAATTCTTCATACAAAAACTCTTCTCTCATATGGAGAAGAAGCCTAATTGACAAAGAATCCATATGACAAAGAAGTCAACACATTTTAAGAATATTTTTTTGCAGAATAAAATACTCAAAGCTATAATATCTTAATTGTTCTATAAACTAAAAATATACAAACACAAACATGCTATTCTGGTATAATATTCAAGATATAGCCCAAAAAAATAGCATAGTAGAAACAACAGCAAAAACGTAATAATAGTGCATAGATATTCTATTATTTTTGCAATAGCTTGATGTTTAATAAATAATGGAAATTTTAAGTTTCACATTATCTAAAGGATTTCCAATTAATTAAAGACAATGCATAATCATAAACTATCAAGTTCTGCTGCCTCTAAGAAATACAAGGAATCCACAAGCACTTTAAGCAAGGAAAAATTCCTTGTATGACATAATGCAATATTGATAAGAGTGATTAACAATAATTATAAGTAAATGATAAGTATTTAAAAATGAACAACTATATTTTCAAAAATAAGAAACAAAATATAAATAACAAAATTTAATTTTTTAAAAAATATTTATTTTAAAAAATTAAGATATAAATAGTTTTAAGTAATTAAAATAAAAATGAATTATGCAAATTATATATCTAAAATAGAAAGTAATTGAAAGAAAAGTATTATCTCTTAAAAGAAAATTTCAATAAAAATTATTTAATCGATATAATGAATAATATAACAAATGCCACTATTGGGTATTGAAATTTATGCAATATTTATAATTTTAAATCAGTAAAAGTGTCATTAAAATACAGGTAGTTTTCGATTTTACAAGTTAATTCATTCTTGGAGTGAGTTTGTAAAATAAGAAATCATAAACCAAGAATAAATTTCCCATGGACATAATGTTAAAAACAGGATTCCAACAACTAGATTAGATAAAGATCAAGAAAATCAATAGATGATGGATGAAACAATAATTCATTTATCTAAAGAAATGAAAATAAGGTCTTTAAAATCAAGCAAATTATAAAGAAATTATTTATACCACATAAATATTAAAGAATTTTTATTCTTCATTATTATTGGCAAATAAGTATACAAGCTTTTATATAGTTGAACTACTGCCTTAGGCACAATCCATGAATGAGAGTTATTTACATAATGTGCTGATAAAATCATCTGGAAGGCACACTACTTTTGCTTCTCAGTCTGTCATTTTGATTTTTCTGATCTCATAGTAGATGGTGGAATTTCTACTATGAGCTCAGTCTTACTGTATTGTATCTGTATCAGTCTTACTTGTATTATATTGGAACCATGTATATGATTTGAAATGCCAATTTATGAATGTTTAGCATTTATTTTTAGAAATTAATGTTCATATTTTCAATTTTTTTGACACTTCATATTTGAGAAAAAATGCAAACTTGGCAATTCATTAAACAAGAAATTGTAAACTGAGAACTGTTTATTTAAACTTATTCTTTAATTAATAAATTTTATAGTAATCATTGGATTGTAATCCAATCCATACTCTTAAATTTAGTACAATAAAAATTTTTACTCTACTTTCTAAAGGAAAGTAAGACTTGCTATCTGCATCATTAATAACTTTCAAATTAATATGCAAATTTTCATGAAATTTGGTAATAACATTCTACCATTATAGATAATTTTGATATTACATCATTTAACCTCTAGTTTCAACAATTTAAAAACAATGGATCTTCAAACTTCTGATATTTTCTTTTTACATATCCTGAACTATATATTGAATGTTTATAAAATTTAGCAAGATTGAGTGATTGAATTACAAATGAATTTCCCATTTACCTTCAACTTTTTAAAAAATAAATGCTCTTTTTCCTAGTAACTTTGAATTTTTGACTGTTATAAAATATAGTAGTCAGTCAGGCCATTAAAATCAAATTAGAAATGACATTAATTCATTCTATAGCTTCATCTATTTACAAATGATGGACATTCAATCTCCTGAGGTTATTCTGAAAAGTTGCCTATTTCATAAAACAAATTACACCTATGAACAACAGTAACAAATAATGTCCAGAGTTTTGCCTGTCAGATTTGAAACTTGAAAATAATCGCAAAAATTTAAATCACTACTATAAAAAAGCAGAAAGAAATAGCATGACTACAAAAAATAATAAAACTTTTAGAATGAATTAATGATATAAATAGAATACATTAATGAATTTAGAACTACTGAATAAATAGCTAAAGAACAAGTTAGATAACAGTTAATTTATTCACAAAAATAATACTTACAAATTCAGTGCTAAATAAATTGCATTATTTTGGACAAATCAATAGGCCACAAGTAGAAACAATAATTTGTTTTAATTCAAAAATAAACAAAATTAACAATAAATATATTAATTCAGACAATAATTAAACTTAAAGCATAAATTATTCAAATACCTTTACTTTCAGTGCAAAAAGAGCAATTAGTTGATCAAATTGCAGAAAAAGAGTTTACATCACTAATGCCTATGCAATTACTTCAGATAACTTCTGGGTGCATAGGGCTTAAACAGTAACTTTTCACAAGATGTATATGTCATTCACATAATAAATCATTCAAAAATTTTATTTTTAGTTTTTACAGATATCTTAACATTCCATGTGATCCTCTTCACAATATAACAACAGTGAAAAGAAATGTATTTTTCATAACTCTAACAATTTCAGAATTAATCTTACTAACTATTCAATAAAGATTGACTATTTAATAACAATTTCTCCAATACCTGAATACTTACCAAAAATTCAGCAAAATGGAGAATAAGTAATCATAATGAGTAAATGGAAAATGTTTCTTAACCATCATTTTATCTTTTATTTGCAAATCACAATAAATTCAAGAACTAAAAAATATCAATGTAAATGCACTTACCTGTTCTGTTGTTGTACTTGGGAAATTTAAGTAAATAATATTTTGAAGAAATTCTGAAGCAATTAAGTATTTCTGTTGAAAAATTTAAATTTATACATCTCAATAACAATAAACATGAAACTACTTCTATGTATTTAATTTTATATTTGTTACCTCTTGCATAATGTGAGCTTTAGCTGCTTTAATACAACATTCAACTTCAATGATAGCTGCATTTCGAAACTGAAAAATATTCAAAATATTGTATATAGATTTATAGATCTGCTTATGTTGTATTTAAATATTTTTAAATTAAGTTTTTCATATACAAGTTAATACTGATTTTCCAGTACCCTTGGGTCCAGAATGTTGCAGGACCAACAGAGGCCATGTAATAAGTCATCAATATATCTCTAACCTACATATTATATCCCTCCCATGTCTTTAAAACATTATGGATCACTAGAAACTTAATCAAATGCATTACAATTCAGTTATGATGAATGTCACGGACACAGAACTAAGAAGCATTACTATAATACAGTCAAATCCAGATAAAACGCCACCATCTATTTGGGAACGATTCTGGCAGGTAATTGGGGTTGATGGTTTATCAAAAATATGTGTGATATAGAAATGAAAATGAACTCTGAATTTATTAAATTTAATAAAATACAGTACATTTATATTTTATATCCAAACTTAATATTTCTAAAAAACTGTATACTTTACAGCAACGGATGGCTGATGCATTTCAAATAACAGAGGAGCTTTCAAGAGCATTGCGGCATGCTGAAACATTAATATATACAGTACTGATGAACTTCAAGATATGAGTCACCTTACATGCCCTTGGCAGATTAATGAAGACAAATACAATACCAAAAAGAATATTTATTCAGATGTTTCTATTGGCGGATGGCAAATGGTGTCTTATTGGGGTTTGCCTATTCCATTAATATAGAGAAGATCCGTTCCAGCAAATTTATTGGCAGTCAGTGAGGGTGGCAGCTTAACGGGGAGGTGTCTTATCGGGGTTTGACTGTAGTTATTTGACATTATTCATAATACTCAAGAATGTAAAAAATGTACACATATTTAGGAATGATTTTTTTGTATATATTTATTTATATGTTTATTTAATAAAGTGTTTATAAAAATATTTTATTAGATCAAATATAAGAAAAAATAATAAAAAGTAAAAGTCAGCACATATTTCAATAAATAAATAAAGCTTATTTCTCTAAAATATGTATTTCATGCTCCTACCAAAAAAAAATGTAAGAAATAAATATGTATTATTTACACAAATATATCTACTTAGCTTTGTTTGTACAGCTCCGGCCAAAATGTTTGTCACTTCACCGGATGCGTTCGGCTTCCTTACAATACTCTGCTTCAGCATGCATTAGTTTCCTCGGTAGCGTAGGCACTAATCTGCTGGCGGAGGGATCGTCCATTATGTAGT
Source organism: Olivierus martensii (assembly GCA_000484575.1). Lineage (NCBI taxonomy): Eukaryota > Metazoa > Arthropoda > Arachnida > Scorpiones > Buthidae > Olivierus > Olivierus martensii. The sequence continues at coordinate 90,618 of AYEL01071927.1, forward strand.
TCGCTAGCAACAAGGGGTAGGGTTCTGATAGTGGTGAGAGAACTGTGATGTGTTTAAAATGAATATTAAAGTTTTCACAGAAAACGAATGGCGTACTAATATTATGGCTTTCATAATAGGTAATAAAAAACCATGTGCGATAGGGGGAAGTGATAATTTTTCCTGAAATACTAATCGAGATGCAGGGATGAGGATGACGTAGTGAAACGTCATCCTCATCCTGCATCTCGATACTGAAGACAATGCCTCGTGCCATCACGAAAGAAATTAGAGAATTGGTAATCCACCATAGAGAAAATGGTGTTTCAGTGATTGAAATTGCTGAAATGCTGAACATCAGTAGGAGAACAGTTACTAGGATATGCAAATATCCAGCAGAAAGATGCACGTTGTCGCCACTTAAATCAACAGGCAGACACAGAGTTATGGCGGAAGATGACGTCCAACGTGTAGTAGAATGCAGCCAGGAAAATCCATTTAAGACTGCCCCAACATTGAAGGCGGAATTGGATGTGGCGTGTTCGCTGACCACAGTTAAAAGGAGGTAAGCGTAACTCATACCTCACCTAAATTATTTAGTGTAAACTATACAGTTATTGGTGATTTGATTATTGAGCCCCTAAAATAAGAATAAAAGAATAAATATCTTCTGACGTTTTCTTAGGGTACTAAGAGAGTGTCTATTCTCTTTTAACAGGTTGCGAGAACACAATTTGCACGGTCGCCGAGCAGCCCATGCTTATTGGCAGTTCAGATGCGGCGTAGGCGTTATCTCGAATCATCATTGGCGTTCAAACAACTAACAGAGAAAGGCATTTTCCGATGCTTAACAACAACTGTAAAATGTGTATACAAGTGCGGGCGCAATCAGAAGCGCATAGCTGCACTTCTGATTGTGCCCGCATGATGCGACGCGACGCATAGTGCGTCTAAACACTGCTGACCACTTGTATACATTCCGATGAACGAACTTCATGGTTCACTGATGTAACAGAAATTGGTCGGATGAACCTTAAACATTATTCACATAGCGAAATTAATGGGCCTTTAACCAAAAATCGCTATTATCTGAAAACAAAATTTTAATTGAGAAGGATTCTGCATCACCTGTGTCTGATGTATTACCAACAAGTCGTTCCAACATTTAATTCTTCATGTCAGTCAGAAAAAGAAAAAATGATTGATTTTGAAAAAAAAATACTGAAATCATTAAATGAGACAAGTTGGATGAAGATGATCTATATGGCCATGCTGTAGCCAAAAGCATTAAAAAATATCCCTGATCCAGCAAAAGATCTATTAAAATCAAAAATTTATCTTATGATTTTCAAATTTAAAACCAATCAGTATATAATGTAGAAACTGATGGGAGTAATGTATTATTAAAAGCATCATCTTAATTTTAATTGTAAACATTTTAAATCTGTTTGTATCTAATTGATTCAATAAATAGAAAATATATCATTAATTTTATTAATCATTATTATATATTTATACCAATTTAATAAAAACTATTACTGAAACAACTTTTAATTTTATTTTAAAAGTAAATAATAGTAATACAGAAAATGTAGTATTTTTGCATTAGTTCCTATGTCCTTTTGAGATGCAATTTAGTTGCTAAGGAACAGTAGCTGCAATAATTAAAATTCGACATTTCTTTTCCTCCATTTTCTTTTGACAAAGTATAGATGCATCATGGGAAAAAAGCGAAACGCCGAACGTTTTAAGAGAACAGATCGGCGCTTTCCTTCGGCGTTTGGTGACGTCATGTTTTCCGGCGCACATTTTTACGCCATACAAAAATATTTGCGGCGTTAACGATTGCGCTTGGTGTAAACCAGCCTTTACCATTCGGCCATCCGGTGCCTGACTACAGCGGTTAATCAGCATTTTGTATATTGAAAGCGAATTGGGCATTATTAACACATTGGTTCTAATTTATGCGCGTTTTGTACTGAAATTCGGCCATCCGGCGCCTGACTACAGCGGTTAATCAGCATTTTGTATATTATTTGAAAGCGAATTGGGCATTATTAACACATTGGTTCTAATTTATGCGCGTTTTGTACTGAATTTTATCGTTAGTTAAAGCAGCATAGAGATTACAGTCCAAACTCGGTTCACGAACTTAATTCGTTCCTGAAGGTGTTCATAAACCGAAACTATTTTCCCCATAGGAATTAATGTAAAATGGATTAATCCGTTCCTGGATCCTAGATGATTGCTTATTTAAACTTTTACCACAATACTTTGCGCACAAATTCTTAACAGAATCGATGGAAACCATTAAATTTATCATAAAAAAAGATAAACACAACACTAAGCAGATCAAATACAGGTAGGCCTCGATTAGTGCGAATAATTGAGTGCATAGCTGCACTTCTGATTGTGCCCGCACGATGCGACGCGACGCATAGTGTGTCTAAACACTTCTGACCACTTATATACATTCCGATGAACGAACTTCATGGTTCACTGATGTAACAGAAATTGGTCGGATGAACCTTAAACATTATTCACATAGCGAAATTAATGGGCCTTTAACCAAAAATCTTTTCTGGGATTTGTTGTTCCATTTGGCCCCCCCTCTATCACCCTCCAACGTTTGCATACTTCTATCGAGGACACCCAGTGAATTAATATATTAAGAATATTTTTCGCGGTTTGGTCATATTTTTCCAAGCACCGGAGGTTGAGAAACACTATGCAGACCGGACTACACACATATATTTGTAACATATATAACATACCCCTTGTAAGTATATATATATAAATTTTTCTGTAAATCCTGATATCCTATATATAATTTATATTTATTTATTATCCTATACAGGGTGATTCAAAACTTATTGTTCAAATTTCGTGGGGAGGTAGGGAAGACGTCAGGAAACCGATTTCACATAGGAAAGTGTGTCCGCAAACATCATCTACATGAACAAAATAGACAAGTAAAGT